>PDNC01000071.1:0-142289 GCA_002572885.1 Blastomyces parvus
CCCCCCCCACCCCTCCCCTCCTCTGCCCCTCTCCCCGGGAAACTTTATTCCCTTTACACGCTACCATAAGACCCCTCACTGATGGGAAAATAAGGCAATAGCTTACTCTGCTAGCCGGAAAGCCCCGGGATTAGCACATATTCAATCGATCTATACAAGTACCTATGCGGTCCTTTTTTTCGGCACACCCCACCATGGTACAAGCAAAGCTCGACTCCTGGCGAACCTACAAAAGGTAGTTCGCCTCGCGATACCAAGTGCTGTCGCGAATTTTGAAAACAGTCTTGTTGATGCACTCAAAGAACAGTCTGAAACTCTTCAAAATATTAATGACCAGTTTGCGCCGCTGATGGCTGAATTTCGCATCTATTTCTTCTGGGAGCAGGAAAAAACGGACCTCAAATACACAAAAGACTACGTTGTTGATGAAACGAGCGCCGCACCAATTTTAGATAATACAGAGAGATGTGGGATAGCCGCAGATCATCGGGGGATGTGCAGATTTAACAATAACCGTCTGCAAAGCTTCCGGACTGCTATCTCTGCACTTCGGCGCTACGCTCGAGATGCACCCGATGTTACTCGTACTAGACATTCGAGGGCCCTGAAAGCGTTGCAGGAGAACAAGATGTATCAGGCTGCCGATAATTTGAGAGGTATTCAGCCTGCGAACTCATGGTTAGAGGCCATGAATACACTTGATGCCCCGGCGATGGACAGAGTGTTACATTGAACCACCTGCTTGCAGAACCCCGTTTTTTGGGCCGGCCTAACGTGGCCCAGCAGTTTTCCACAATATTATCTTCTTATGTAGCGAGCAACCTCAATGGAGCGGGGCTTGCACATACATTCCAATATTATAATTATTACTTTTCTAACCCTTCGCGACTACCTATAACTTCTTCCTACTCACATTATGCGTAACTATTCCGTATACGAAATGAAGCAGCCCCAGAAAAAACGGCTACACTCCCACAGAGACAGTCTCCTTGCATAATTCTGACTATCTCTATCTGACATCAAGACTTAATTTCAACCCTGCATCCATCCGCGCTGGAAAGAACAAGGGTCAATCGCTGTCTCTCGCTGCCCACGGGTTCTACAGGGTCGCCCTTTGGCAGAGAAATTTTGGGAAAGGTCTGCAACAGTCTCACCACTGTGTATGAAACTTCCATGATCGCGAAGTCTTCACCCAGGCACTGTCGCGGGCCACCGTTGAAAGGAAAATATGCCCATCCAATGTTATCCAGCTCCCCAGATTCCCATCTTTCTGGGCGGAAATCATCTGCATCAGCCCCATATATATTACTCTTTCGCGAATTGACGTATTGGGAAAAAACGACTAATTCTCCTTTCCTCACTAGCATGGGTCGGTCAGCATGAGGGCCGCCACCAGTAGGTAGTATAGTTGTTCGTATTGCTTCGCGGTTGTTCAATGGAACAGGAGGATAGAGCCGCAGACCTGGAAAATTCGTTAAAACACAAAGTACTTAGGCAAAGAATATAATATTTTACTGACTTTCTTTAATCACATATGAAAGGTAAGGCATCTTTTTGATATGCTCTCGAGTGGCGTGCGGCGAGTTACCCATAATCGATGATATTTCCTTCCGCAATCGATCCATAGCATGGTCATGACGGACAAGCAGGCGACTAGTTGATACTATTAGTATCCTGAATAACAACTGAAAAACGGGTGATAGTCAAGCACATACAATGTCCATGAAAGACAGCAAGCAGTGGTATCTCTTCCAGCAAGAAGCACATTGAGCAGTTGGTCCCGCAAACTCTGTTCACTTGCGGACTCGAGAGCAATCTGTTTAATGAAACCGTATGATTTATCATCCAAAGAGTTGTTCTGGCTTAAATCTAGGCTGTCAATGTACCGGTCGACATATCGGTGCACATTTGCGCAGGCCCTTCGAAATGATGGTGGGTTGTAAAGAAATTGCCACGGTGCCAGGCGGAACCTTTTAGCCAAACCCTCCTGAGCTATATTAAAGCTCTCAGCAAAGAGCTTATTGTCCGCATCCTGATCAGTGTCTGCTCTCAAACTGTACACTGATTTCCCAAACAGAAGGGCAGTTGCTGTGTCCAGGGTTAGATTGAAAAATAGACTTTGCAGATCAACTACTCCACATGATGGTAGGCAAGCTATTAAATTGTCGACATGTTCATGAAAGTGTGTAAGATTGCGATTCTGGACTCGGGAAAATTGTTTGCGCAAAAGTGCTCGTGAATGTTTCCATGAAGGCCCTTCTTGCGTGAAAATGCCGTTGCGCAAGAGCGGTTCAAAAATATCTGGCCTTGCACCAAAACCATAATCTGCGGACAACAAATCAATGTGAGACGAGTGAAGAGCCATGTTTTATGGAATCATGACAAACCTTCGAAATTTGTCGATAGCACTGCTTCCACATTCTCAGGGCGTAAAACGAGGAAAGCTCGCGGTCCGAACAGTAGATATTGATACAGGCTATTTCCAGGTTCATAAAGTTTTGCTACTGAACACAGGAACGCAAGAAGTCGGCCGTCCGCGTTCGATACCCACAGGTCTCTTATTCGGTCAATACCCAGGGGCCACTTTTTAGATAGCTCTGGAGGGAGCTCGCAGCCATGATGTAGTCCCAGTTTATGATCTCTCTGCTGCTAGTCAGGAAGATTTCTTGCTCGTCAGGGTGAAAGGAAGTAACTTGCCTGGTAATTTTGATGACGGACTAACAGACGATAGAAGATGCGCGCAATGACCGCCAGAAGTATCAATATGCTCGGAACTGAGAATATAAATGCCATGATTCCTGATCTTTGTCTTTAATTCTCCCCAGTGCGACTGGATTATCGGATGGTTGAAGTTTTCACCCCCCCAAACTTCAGCAGGAGACGCATCCTTTAAGCATGTACTCTGTAAGGTCGTGGCGTTACGCCAGAGTTCCTCACTGGGCCGGGAGTGAGATCCATGCAGAGTCGGATCGCACATTTTTAGTTGATGGCTATCACCCGCCAATTGTCACACTAGTCAAGCCTCAGTAGTGCATGTGCTGCGGCGGCAGTGTGGTGCCATCACTCTTGGAATCCTGGGAGGTCGAGAGATGCACTTGGCACGGTTTTCCTTCCGCACTCCGTTGTCCTATATTTAACGACATGCAAGGGAGGAGGAGGGTTTTGCGCAGTGCAAGCAAGCTTGGCGTGGCAAGCCCTCTCTCACGGTCTGGTATGTGCATGTTCATACATGTCGAGAGCCAAACACGGCGACATTTCAATCCCTGCAACGCGGCAACACAGCAGCTTGGATTGGACAGCCTGCAGCCGCGGGACAGCGGGTCACAATGCCGTTTGTCCTCGATGCAGGGGTCTGAGGGCCTGCTCGCGCCCGCTCGCCGCTGCAGCCTCTCAACCAGGGATGTTGATGAAAGAATTCAAATCTGCAACGAAGAGATGCATCCCCCCTGCCACAACCGATTGTGGCAGCGTGGGCAGGCGGGGTAATAGCTCGATCCTCGCAGGGGAGACTGTGATAGAATCCACAGGAGAATGCGTCAGCGCAATGACGGTGCTGGTAACCCTAACATGATTGTTTCCAAAGCACTCATACTTACTCTCTTGCTCGATTTTGCGACCTCCTATCCAATCCATGCGGAAGCCTGTAGCTAATTGCGCTCGAATCTGGAGCCATGGGCAAATTGCTGTTTCTCTTCCCGAGTTGAACAGAGTTTTGATTACATTTCAACTTGAACGATGCCTGTAGGACTTCAGCACCTACGAGAGATTGACCTCCCAAATACTGGGGATCTCGAAGATGGATACGCCGATGCAGTTGAGTATGTTGACTGATCACTCTTTAGACGTTAAGAATCTGCATGGTAGCTAACGGGGGCGGGGATTAGTATTGTTGCTATTCACGGCCTGAATGAAAACTCTATCACGGCCTGGATAGAGCCAGAATCTGGAGTCTTATGGTTGAGGGACCTCATCCCTTTACAAGTTCCCAAGGCGCGGATTCTATCTTTCGGATATGAAGCTTCACCTAGCTTCTTTGATGATGAACGCATTGTGGAGAAGATCCAGAGCCTTGCAACTACCTTAGTGGCCGACCTCGAAGGTGACAGGAGCCTCGAGAACTGTGAACGTCGACCTATAATATTCGTCTGCCATGGCCTAGGAGGAGTAGTGGTCAAAAAAGCACTTGCGCACTCAGCGAGCTCGACATCCTCCCTCGTCGCTCATTTGAATGATATCTTTATTTCCACATTTGCCATTCTTTTCTTTGGGACCCCGCATGATAATATAAACATAACGAAGTGGCTGCTTCTAGAGTCTTTGGCTCCTTCACGAGTCAGCAGTCGACGATTCATCAGACATTCACAACCTACACCTAAGGTGAAATTACTCAACCTGGAGACAGTCACAAATCAGTTCGCACCTTTGATGAAAAAATTCCACACCTCCTTTTTTTGGGAAGGGATGCCAACAGACTTCAGCGAGTACGTCGATTTCCTCGTTGATCAGCATTCGGCTGCTCCCAGCATATATGATGCCCCAAAATGTGCGATTGTCGGCGCAAATCATTCACAAATGATTAAGCTTACAGAGCTGAGCCCATCTTACCGCACAGTACTCTCCGCCTTGAAGAGGTACTGTCGTATGGCACCTAAAACTATTTTCCATCGCTGGAAAGAGGCCGACAATGCCATCGCTCGGGTGAGGTTAAACGAAGCTCATGAGCTGACCGACTTTCGTTTCAACCTACTGGACAAGGTTATGGACCTTTCGATTGGCGAACCCTCCCAAGACGAACCTCGTAATCAGCACTTTTTTACCCGTATGCTTCATTCAGATAATTACATTGGACGGACAGCCGCTTCTAAAAGAATCAGAGACGCATTTCTTTCAACAAATATTAGTTTCAGCATGCAAGGCCAAAAACGCTTCGTGGTCTATGGCATCGCCGGTTCTGGAAAAAGCCAGTTGTGCACAAACTTTGCCTACAATAACCAGGAAAGGTTTGTACCATTATATAGCCTCAGTGCTTGATTCCGTATTGTGACTGAC
Organism: Blastomyces parvus; assembly: GCA_002572885.1. Lineage (NCBI taxonomy): Eukaryota > Fungi > Ascomycota > Eurotiomycetes > Onygenales > Ajellomycetaceae > Blastomyces > Blastomyces parvus. The sequence goes on from PDNC01000071.1 coordinate 5,050, forward strand.
GTGGTAAATAGTTATTGGGCTGTGTTCACAATTGATGCGACGAGTGTCCGACTCGCCGCGGAATCCTACTCTGCAATCGGCAAAGTGGGTGGCCTAGAGGGAACGGAGAGCTCGGGAAAATACTTCCTGTCACAAGCCCGGGAACCTTGGTTGCTTATAATCGACAATGCTGACAGCCCCGACATTGATCTCCCGAAATTGTTGCCCCCGGGAAATCGAGGCCATATTTTGGTGACCACTAGAAATCGAGACTTTCGGGATTTTGGTAATCTTGGGAGCATAGAACTTGGAGGTCTTGAAAAAGAAGAGGCTCTTCATCTACTTCTTAGGTCTGCCAGGATCTCTACACCTTGGGACATTTCAATTGAAACAGCCGGCAATGAAATCACCAAAACTCTGGGTTACCTGGCGCTCGCAGTGAAACAAGCAGGCACTGCTATATCGCAAAAACTCTGCGAGTTAACGGAATATCTTAGGTTCTACCAGTACTACCGCAAGAAGCGTCAACGAGGATCGGCTGGTTCCAACAAAATTCCCGTCGAAATTGGTTCCAGCGGCCAGCAGGCGGATATTTACACTGCTTTCGACCTCTCCTTTGAGTACCTTGAGAGAAAGCAAACCGTCGAGAGTCAAGACGCCATCGAGATTCTTAATATTGTTAGTTTCTACCACTTTCGTAACATTCGCGTAGACATCTTTGAGAGGGCTCTGAAGAATCGACAGGCCTCCACAGCGCCGTCCACGTTAAGGGAGGCCATAGCCAGGCGTCTTCAGCCTCCCCATTTGCTTCCACGTTTTCTCCGAGATGTTGCAGATACTGAACCGCTCTACGTGAAGGCGGTACTGAGAGAGCTATACATGTGCTCTCTCATTAACTACGAAGAAGGGGATAAAAGCTTTTACCTGCACCCCTTGGTACATACCTGGGCCAGGGACCGAATCCACCCGAATCAACGAAAGTTGTGGGCTCACCTTGCTCTGAATATTCTTATGGAGTCCGTTACATTACCGTCGGACAGGGACCGCGAAATTGACACCCAACCACTGAGAGAGATGATCCCGCACCTTGACGAATGCTTTGCCGCAAGCCCTGTCAAAATCGAGCTCTTCAGCAGTCGGCTTGGTAGGTTAGGAATTCTTGGCGCAAATCTAATTCTACCAACCATGAGTTACATCTTACGGGGCCAAGCTTTGACTGCCGCAAAGTGTGGTTATATATATGCTCAATCGGGTCGCTTTGGTCAATCAGCCCACCTCCTCTCAATGGTAAAGGACCTGACCGTGCAAACCCTAGGGTATAACAACGGGACCACGCAAAAGGCAATGCTATTTCTCGCTGACGTCCTTTGGGGTTTGGGGCAATTGAAAAGTTGCATCACAGTTCAGAGCCAGGTTGTTGAAGCTCGGAGGAAACGGTTCGGTGCGTCTCATCGTGATACCGTGCAGGCTATGGCAAAGTTAGGGCATTCATTCTGGCTTAACGGTCAATATGCTGAGTCTCTGCGGGTACTAGAAGAGACCGCAAAAACTTCAAACGAGGCACTGGGCCCCGAAGACCCTGATACGTTAATCGCACTAGATCATCTTGGAGTAACATTGGGTTCATGGCGAAGATATGAGGAGAGTAAAACCCTGCATGAGCGCGTTTTGAAAGCTCGGAAACACATTTTAGGTGAAGCCAACCTAGAAACTCTAACGACAATGAATAATCTGGCCATGGCCCTGTTGGATCTCGGGCAGCGAGAAGAGGCACGACAAATGATGCATCAAGTGTATGAAATGCGCAAGGAAAAACTTGGTAAAGAACATCCGTACACATTGTGGGCGCTCTGTTATCTGTCAAAGGCCAATATAGAGCTTTGGAATCTCGAGGAGGCGGAAAATATGCTTGTGGGTGGGATCGCAGCAGGCAAACGTAGCCTTGGTGATGAGCATCTTGGTGTCCTCATGGGATGCGGGGAACTTGCACGGGTATACGCACGTCAAGGTCGCCTACAAGAGGCTGAGGAGCTCACTCTAGGCACGCTTCGAAAAGTCAAAGAGTCTCGCGGTAGCGAACACTACGACTTTATTTACGGGATGTGGAAACTCGGTCAGCTTTATGAGCAACAAGACAAACTCGACAGCGCCTTGGACGCATATCGAACCGCGTTTGAGAACACAAAATCACGCTTGACCCACGAGCATCCTTTTTCAAAGCAAATCAAAGCACGGATAGCTTCACTGGAGGGGAGATGAATTTATGCCACTGACCACATCTTATATATTTTTAATAATGCTAATTACATACCCACTATACAGCCGGGCGGCTATCATAAGTTCTACTTGCATAAAGCCCGTTAATATATACCGTTTTTCAAATAATCATAAACAGCTTGACACAAGGACCCGGGCGGGTTTTCATTGAGTTGCGGATTCAGTGGCCTACTTAACATCCATGGATCTTAGAGTTTGACATAGGAGTGGTTGGGCATGCAGAGAACATGAGTTTTTCTGAATGGATAGAGCAAGAATATCCATCCAACTGGTTGATTGAATCATATGCGTGAAAAATGATTCCAAGGTTATATATGTACAGTATTTTGTACTCTGATGTTTATCAAATCTTTTGAAAATGCAAGCCACACCTTACCAGCCACAACCACTTCAAACACCAACACCAATGCCAATGTCAACATCACCAACAGGTCAACAACACATACAACAGAAAAAACAAATAGATATTCCAGCCAACAACTCAATTTACAGCAGCCATTCTTAAGATCACGAGCAATTGACCAATTAACATCCCACTGCTGATCTTATTCCAGGTCCCATCTCATATTTGAGCAAAGTAAATCCCCAGGTGAACCCCTCCCTTGTAACATAATATGCATAGTATACTTCTACTTCTGCCCCGCTATACCGTGAAAGCCAATGCTTAAACATTGTTGGTGTAGCAGTGTAGCAGTTTAGAAAAAACAAGCCTCCACACCTGCGAACAACTCTCGTCTACCACAATACGTCCATCTGTTGTCCAAATCAGTACCGGATACATAGTTACCTCTCCGCCCCGTATAAATACGCCCTTCACCATCCATGCGCTAGACAGAGGGAAACACTCTCTCTCCCCGCCAACCAACACATTCCTCTCCACCGCCCACCCCCGCCCTGCGCCTCTCCTTTGCTCCTCTCGTCCCATTACCTCCTAAATTCCCCTTCTCTCGCTCGTCCACTCCCTCTCGCCCTCTCATTTGCTCCGGCAATCAAACAAAACGATACAAATAGTTACCTAAAATACCCCTCCGACACCCCGCACTTCCCGCAAACAAAGTCCACACACAACACGCGCATTATAGGCGCAACCACAGCTGAAACCCCAACCCCGAACTAAATCAACCCAAAGCACACAGAAAAAGGGAAAGCAACAAAAGATATAAAAATAAAACCACGTCATGCCCCATCACCCCGTCTCTGAAACGGCAGTCTCCGCGCCGGGAAAGGTCCTGTTCACGGGCGGCTATCTCGTGCTCGACAGGGCGTATACGGGGACTGTGTTTGCGCTTAATGCGCGCATTCATGTGGTTGTGCGGCAGCTGCGGAGGGAGAAGGGGAGGAGAGAAGAGAGGGTAACGAGGGCGGCGAGGCGGGAGGGTGAAGAGGGCCGGGTGGAAGATGGTAATGGTACTGGTACTGGTGAGGAGCGGGAAAGTGGGAATGGCAGTGGTAGGGGCGAAGACAAGGTGGAGGACGGCGGGGTGGGGAGGGAGGCTGGGGAGGGAGACGCGGATGGAGATGGGGAGGGAGATGAGGTTATAGTGGTTAAGTCGCCGCAGTTTGTGGATGCGGTGTGGGAGTATGGGGTTAGGAGAGAGCCTGATGGGGGTGGGGTGAGGGTTGTGCAGAAAGGGGACGGGTGAGTAATGCCTTTTGTTTTTCTTCTCCTTTTTTCAATTGGGATTTTGAAATTTGTTGGGTTTTTTTGCTATTTACGATTTTCGCTTGATTAAATGCATGATAGAGCCTGCGGGCCTATCTGTGTTTACTTAAAACTATTTGATGTTGTTCGGGATTGAGGCGTGTAGTCGATTCGCAAGTGAGATATATTTGCTTGATAGGGGTACAGGAGGGAAAGGATGCCTGGGACTGTTTGAAGCAATCCTACGCTCCCCACCTTTGACTACACATACCATGGCCAGCGTTCATACACAGCATCAGGCACTAACTAAATACGCCGTAGGCCGCGGAATCCATTCGTCGAAACATCTCTAAACTACGCGTTAACATACATAAGCTATGTCGCCGCCTCCAAGCTCTTCGGCTCCCTCTCCATCACCATCCTCGCAGATAATGACTACTATTCTCAAACTGCGGCCTCACAGGCAGCAGGCGCCGGCAGGGGTACGCGCTTCGCAGACTTTGGCGTGAAGTTGCATGAGGCACATAAGACCGGTCTGGGATCATCCGCGGCCCTCGTCACAGCGCTTGTCTCCGCAATGGTGATTCACCGCACCGTCCAACCAGAGGAACTACCTACAGTGCGAGATAAGCTACATAACCTCGCCCAGGCCGCTCACTGCGCCGCACAGGGGAAAGTCGGTTCGGGCTTCGACGTTGGTACCGCAGTGTACGGCTCTTGTCTTTACCGGCGTTTCTCCCCCGCCGTACTTGGAAGCTTAGGCGACGTCGGGTCCCCGCAGTTTGAAGAGCGGCTGTTTGCCGTTGTCGAGGATCTCAACAACGAGCACCCATGGGACACAGAGTGTGTTGATTTTGGCACCAAGCTACCGCGGGGCATGCAGATGGTGCTATGCGATGTGGACTGCGGCTCGCAAACGCCAGGGATGGTGAAGAAGGTCCTTCAATGGCGCGAGGAGAACCGGGAAGAGGCAGACGCGCTCTGGGCGGAGCTGCAGCAAAACAATGAGAAGCTACGCTTGTTGCTGAAAGACCTACTCCACCGTAGTAGTAGTAGTAACAGCGCCAGCCGTACCGCGACCGTTGTCTCGCCATCACCATCATCGGCCTCCGCAGGAAATAATACCAATATCAGCAGCGTTAACGACATCGACGACGATAACGACGGCAACAACTTCGACGGCGTCAGCAGGCTCATCGCGCGCTCTCGCGCACTGCTGCGCACCATGACGCTGAAAAGCGGCGTCCCCATCGAGCCCAGGGTGCAGACAGAGTTGCTGGATAGGCTATCGGCGGAAGTGGAAGGTGTGATTGGCGGTGTGGTGCCTGGCGCCGGCGGGTATGATGCCATAGCATTGCTGGTACGGGACGATGCGGCGGTTGTGGACAGGCTGCGCGGGTTCCTGCGGACGTGGAAGAGCTCTGTCGAGGATGATTTTGGAGGCAAGATTGAGAGGGTGAGGTTGCTGGGTGTGGCGCATGGGTCTGAAGGGTTGAGGAATGAGATGCCGGCGCAGTATTCTGGTTGGATGTCATGATTAAAGTAGCTCTTCTGCTTTACAATCTCTCCCATTTTCTCGCTCTGATATCTGAATATGCTGCCCTTCTTTTTCTTTTGAATTATAGTTTAGTGGTATATTCTGGTTGGTTCGGCTTTTATATTCAAATTATCTGAGCCCCTTTCACGCGAATTTCGATATTGCTTTTTGCCCCCCCCCCCCCCCCCCCCCCTTGCTACGAGGTTTTATTCACAACGAACTTGAAAGCACGGGGTTCTGGTTTGGATGTCCGCTTTCCGTTTCTTGCAAACTATATCCAGCACGGCGCTGCATGAAGATAGATACCTTTTAAGAATTTTTGTTAGCTTCTTTAGTTTCCCATAATTTTTTTTAGATTTCCGGCTCCTTCAATAACAAGGAGACTTGCTTGCATCTACTCTGTACAGCGTAGTTAGTTCTTCGGCAGCTAGAGTTACTAGGATGTAGTCAATCAAGCTGATCACTCCATGGCGCTTGCACCAGCGCCGGCGCTGATCTGATATATCCGACCTCTGGATCTTCCGGACCCCGCATTCTTCCCAATTGGAGTCGCTCCTCTTCATATGGAGCTATGAGATCACATTTTCTATCTTTCCTTTCTTTTATCTTGGCTGGCGAGCACCAGCAATCGACGACGGAGCAGCCTTTCAGAGATGCACAATCTTAATCTTTTCCTCTGCATACACAGAAATGTATGCGCGGAGTATGTAGGTCGGGTGTAACAGAATCTGCCAAAGAAATCAGAGTAGAATCGTACTAATGGAGAAGAATTTGGGGTTATGCATTTGCATCCATCCGTGTTGGCAGCGTGTTGTATGATTGAACTGGCTTGGCATGCGGCTATGGGGGGCAGATGACTTGAGATGATCCCTTGCAAGTTGACGGGGCCCGGGATCGCTGGAGATCGACGGAGGATTTGTGTTTCTTTTTTCTGTTTTAAATAGTGCTCTTTTTTTTTTAAGTTTAATAACATCATTTTTGCTTTTTGTGAACGGGCCGAGAGCGGAGGCGGATGATCGTGATTACTGCACTCTGTAATATTGTGGTTCTTCGTCGATGTGTGCATTGTGCATGTTTGGGGGGATGCCTGTCGCTTCCTAGTAGTCCAGGTAAAGAGTTTAACTAAAAACGCGCACTAATGGGCCCTAATTTAACGAGAGGCGTTTAACGAACGATCGGGGAGGGAGGGTAGCGTGCGGGGGCACTGGGGGGGCACTAGGGGGCATTGGGGGGCAACTGGGGGGCGCCTACTGCACGCCAAACAGTAAGGGTTCCTTCTAGACTCCGATAGTTTGCCCCTGCCCAGCGCCGAGAGTTTGGGTGCCCGCCCACTGGGCCCGCTCGCCGCCAACGCCAACCACTGACTGCCACTGCCTGACTGACTGACTGCCCACCGCCCACTACTACTACTACGGCTGCCCAGCCACTGCACATGTGCGACGACGTCTCCTCATCCTCCTCCTCATCCCATCTCCTGTCGCCCGCTGCCAACTTTGCACCGCCAACCAGCATCCAGCATATCCCCAGTCCTGTCGAGTGAGCGCGCCGAGCAGACTGATGTCTTGAGCCAGAACCCGCTCCGCATCCTTGTACTCCTGTGCTCTCTCCCTGCTGTTGGTTTCCTCCTCCTTGCCCGTCATATCTCGCCATCCGCTACTCCCATCTCTCGTCTGCCATGTTCTCTCTTCCACTCGCCTGCTTGCTCTGAGGGAATAATATATTTGTCCAACTTCACTCTTTCGCCCTCGTTTCCCGGCCTTGTCAATCGTTACCCCAGCCTTCGAATTCCCTTCTCTGGATCGTCCGTTTCCATCTGGAATCTCCGCATTACATCCAGCGTGATTCCATTGGTCGTTCATCCAATCTTGCGGAATCTAGTGCCCTCTCGAACATGGCGTCAAGTACGGTCACCCCCGTCCCCGATCCGAGTTCTCAATCCCAGCCAGAAGATGTCGAGAAAACAGAGACGCCGCTTGTTCTGCCGGAATCAGACCCATCATCTACACGGCGAGAACCCCCTGAGTCGACAGCGGTGACTTCATCCGACCCTGTCACAACAACTCCGGTAGTGGATTCGACACCTCCTCCCGCCGCCACAGTAGAGCCAACAGAGCCAACAGAACCTGCAGAGCCTTCAGATCCCTCAGGCACGAGCACGACGATAAGAGAAAATACCCCCTCTTCATTGCCATCTCAGTTGCAAGATGCCGCTGCACCGCAACCAGCCCCAACCGCTTCCTCTAGCATAGAACCTTCGCAGCAACAAATACAGTCCGCCGCTCCCCCTACCAGCGAAACTGAGGAAACTAAACAATGTGACCCTGCCATTGGCCCGTCGTCCGACCTCCCAAGCCCTATAAGTAAAGAAATGGAGGATTCCGGGCTGGTGTTGAATATAGACCTCCTTCTGATAACCGGAGCGAGACATCCATTCAGAATTAATGGGAAATACTTGCGAAAACGACAGGTGGATGTGCCGGATTGGAACCCATATGCGATGAGCGTATATACTCTGAAGGAGCTGATTTGGAGGGAGTGGAGATCAGGTACGCCTCCATGTTTTGCTTTTTTTTTCAATTTTATATCAGGCCTTGTTCCATGGGAGCACGCGACAGCGTTCGCTGCAACCTATCCATCCTTTTGTGCGTATCGCGCTTGTTCCGGGGATAATGAGAACTGACAAAACGATATTTATTAATTGTAGAGTGGGAGCCTCGCCCTTCTTCCCCAAGTTCTATACGTCTGATCTCATTTGGAAAATTATTAGCGGACAACGCTCAGCTGTCCGGTATGTCACTATTCCATCATATTTTATACAAATCCCCAGCCTTTACTCTCGTTCTATCGGATGCTCCTGGCCTGCACAAAAATCCACCCTTCCGCTCTGGGCCCCCCAAAGCAAAGGCATTCCGTTTTCGCTCATCATTGTCACAGATTTGAGATTAAACCAAAACGCGCCCAACGTCGTACACATGACCATAAAACCGCAAGAAGTTGTCGACGAAGAAGATGCCAAGGCTGCCCGGTCTACGTCCGGACGGGAACGGGATGGCGGTGACCATAGCCCCCGATGCCGATGTGTAATCTTGTAGGCAGCGGGTGGCTGTGCTCTTCTTTCTCCGCGCGACAAGGGCGCATTTTTCTGCTTCGGAGACCGAAGGGGGCGAAAAAAAAATGACAACCCGACACAGCTTGAATAGCTCTGTCATCCCCTTCTCTGCAGCCGTCATATTACGTCCCACCTATCATGCCCGATGTTCTGTGCATCCATGCACTAAACCACCTGTGTAGGAGGGAGACTGCCCGCCTATTTGTCGTTATCAGTGCACTGCATGTCCCCCGTCCAGTTCATGTGGTCGACTAAGAGCTGCTTCCTTTATCCTGTCCTCCTTCGACAATATCCCGCCGCTTGGTTGTTGTTAAGGGCGTTCTCCATTGCAGTAAATATACCTCATCTGCAATTCCATTCAAACACACTTGCTTAAAGCCATCTTGCGGGTGGTTTTCTGCTCCGAGCCCCGAGCCCAAACCCCCCCCCTCTCCTCGTGAGTTGCACCCACGCACTTCCTGTCTCGATTATTTCCCTTTTATCCCGCTGTTGATTTGACATTTGACATGTCTCTTTTTTTCTCATTCTATTCCCCTATTTCTTTTTCTTTTCCCTTTTCTTTTTCTATTAGAAATTACCCCTTTTATCAACAGCTCCTTCTGTTTACTTTTTCGTTATGATTACATTGCTTCCGCCCCCGCTTTTCTGTTCTTTGTCGGTCTACTTTATTTCCTTTTCTCCAAAGCATGCACGGCAGGTGTAGGGACTGGTTTGGTTTTTCTGTTTCTTTGGCTCTGTTTTTGTTCCCTCCTTCTATCTTCCTTTTTTTGCTACAGATTTTTTTCCCTAGAAAGATCGCTACGGTAAGGGTTTGAGTAAATGGATCATATGTTTTCCATTCCCTTCACGATTCATTTTACGTGCATTTTTGTGTGTTCTTCCCTTTCTTTCTTTTCTTTTTCTTTTTTTGGCAGTGTCTCCTTTTATACATGTATTTTTTGTATTTTTGTTCTGCCTGTACTTCGCCATCATTGCCATTGCCATTGATTGTCATTAGCATCGCCATCACTATCACTACTATTATTAATGCTACGACTGCGGCTACTGATATATATCTTGATGGGCTGGTTAAGTTTCTTTTCTTTTCCTAAGGTTCCTCTGGAGAAATTGTCCTTTGCGCCTTTTCCGCCACTTTTCGACTTCTCTACTTTCTCAAATGGAAGCTACCTCTTTTCCCCCCTCCTAACTGCCCTTACACATATGGCGGCCGAGATTAAGAGGGAGTGAGCGGCCTTAAAGACGAAGATGAGGGGGGTGAAGGTAGAACATGGCATTGTTTCGACATCTGTATGTATGTACATGTACATAGCGCGCGTACGAACGAACACCCCTACCAGGTATATAAATGGGATACCTTTTCCTATTCAAGTTGGTGCTAAATGATTGGTGCGTACATGTACTATACGTAGCGTGAGTATGTGTGTGTGATTTAAGACTCTTCTGTATAACCTTTATACGTATACGCCGGCATGATGGCCTCGTGGTCACCTACAGTGTATACTTGCTCCAGGCCGTCAATGGGGGGGAGGGGAGTTCAGTTCCGTGGGATGGGGAAGGATGAGGCTGGGCTTGAGATTGGGTTGGGCTTTACGCTGGAGCTGGAGCTGCGGCAAATGAAACTAGGAAATAACGGATCGGACGGCAAACGCACTTGCAGCTCACGGCGCCCTTCCTCGCAGGAGCTCAATTGAAGTAAAGTTTACTTTCACCATTCCATTGGCTGCAAGATACATATACTGACAAAGGTAAAAGCCTGTTGCAATCCCATGATGTGATCGATAGTTTTGGTGGTGGTGGTGGAGGGGGAGGGGGAGGGGGAGGAGGAGGGGGGGGTGATGGTGGTGAAATTTAAACCCCATTTTGAAAAACCAAGGATGAAAGGTACACGAATAGGAGAAATGACCAATAGTACTTGCCCCTCACGTACACCTCTTCCATAATAACTATATCCAAACGTCAGAGAGGAACCAAGACGGAAAAGAAGCAAGATTGGCCGCACGAGCCTTCTCAGAAATCCTACACGCAGCGAATATCTATCCCACGCCTCCTCCCGTTTTACTTAGTTCTAGAGACAGGTCAGACGCAATATTGAGCTTCGTCAGAAAATTTGACGGCCTATGCTATCCCTTTGTTCGACACATCGCGACTGGCCTCGAAAGTTACTGCGGTACCGTACTATTATTGTTCCCCTGGCCCTATCCTATATTTGGACTTAACGGCAAGGCTACACTGGTCTTGACCTCAGACGCTGCTGCTAAATTGTGAGAGAGAGTGGAAGATGATAGGGTTTCTGGACAATAATTAGTTATGGGCCATGGGAAGAAGATTTCGCGGCGTTGTATATTTTTGCTCTAATGGTCGATAATATCAATCAATCCCATGCGGAGAGAGAAGAGTATTTTTATTTTTTGGCAAGGCCACATGCTAAAAAGCGCTAATGTTGGAGCAGAGTTGGGTATTAGGAACGCAGATGGGATGTATTAGGGGAGGGGCGCCTAGTTCTATGGGGTGTCCATTGATTACCCGAGCCCCCAAAATAAGTTACTAATTTGATTTTCATTCGTGGAAGACGACATGAAATTCGAAAGCCATTTCGCTATTCAAGATCGATATAAGGCGATGCATCAAGATGGGGGGGTGGAATATTCGAAGAGCAACTCGCTCTATTTGAGGCGGTTAAATTGTTCTAAAACGCTGCGAACATAACGTAACATAAATCCCGGTTGGGCGGCAAGAAAATAGGAAAACAATAGAAAGCAGTGCTGGACCGGATATCGTTGACTGATTGAACCAGGGATTCTACCAGCTCATTTTCAGTCGGTGCTCCATTTCGTCATGGAAGGAGACAGGTTCTCGAAGGTCGTCACCTAATAGAAAAGGAGAGCGGTTAGGCATTTTCTGTTTGACGGAATGGAAGGAAGAAATAGAGCACAACATTCAAAGCCGCAGAGGAGGGGAAGAGTTCACGACCGGCGATGGGATGTACCAGCAGAACCTTTTGGTGCCATTACTTTGGCCCTGCGATAACAACACCCAAAACCAAGAAACAAAGAAGAAACATACCATCAAATACATCCTCCCACGTAATCTCCGTTTCCCTGCCCCCGAGCGCCAAAATGTCCGCATGGACACTACTCTCGTTACGCCCACCCAGAGCCGCTGGCTTCCACTGTCCCTCCTGCACGATCTTCAATTCCATCCCCCTTCTGATTGGCTCTGCGATGCCGTACACTCTCCTTAACGATTCCATTTTCATCGCATTGTGTGTTTGGCGCCACTGTAGCAGACGAGCTTCTAGCGGGTGTGTGGATGCAGCAGTTCGCTGTTGCTCTGTCGGTGGTGCTTGGGTGAGAGAGGCGCGGAGAGTGTCGTGGACGCCTGGGGCGGAGGGGGCGCCTTTGCTTAGATGTGGGACTGAGGCGGTATTGGAGGTTTGGTTTGCGTTGGAAGCAGGGGGGGCAATGTGGAGAGGCTGTTTGGAGATTAGCACTGAGTAGGAGGAGAGACGCTGGGGATTGATATGGGGATGGCAGTACCATGATGAGGAGAGTGGATGAGGACTTTGAGCTTGCAGCGAGGGTGGGATATATATATATGGGACTACGTTTGTGAAGCGGCAGAGAGAGAAATTGAGTAATGTTGGAATGGATGAAGTTCAGTATAATAAAAGTACCAGAGATAGACAGATGAGCAGCTCCAGCCAAGTTGCGGATGAAGTATGTCGTCCAGGCAAACGCAACCGCGTCAAGCTCGCCCGGCCGTGTGCAGAGACCAAGTGCGCATTTTTGTATCACGTGAGCAAAACTCAATCTCAACTTCAAAATTTCCCTTTTCGGAACAACTTCTCAAATGCTTCACCCCGGCCATTCAAGACCGCTCCACCGCCAATTCACGACAACATCGGCTCATCATGCCGCCATCAACACCCTCCGTAGGGGCAATCCGCCTCTTACGGCACTTCGCAACTCGCCCATCCCCTTTCTCCTCGCCACTATCCACCTCCGCCAAGCGTACCTTTTCCCTACTCCGCCGAACACCTCAAACCAAACCTACCGTAGCTACAATCACCTTCCCTCGACCAACCTCTCACCGAAACATAAACGCCCCATCCACCCTCTCATCACAAGCCCGCAAATTCTCTAGCACACCCTGCCACAATGCCACATTGAACCAGGTTCGCCATGGTTGTCGGAAGGGCAAGCGCGCGCGAAAGACCACCTCTCCCGCACTGGTGGGCCGGCCACAGATGAAAGGCGTGTGTCTGAAGACGGGAATCACGAAGCCGAAGAAACCCAATTCCGGAGAGCGCAAGACGGCGAGAATCCGGTTGACTAATGGCGCGGTTGTTACGGGGTATATTCCTGGTGAAGGTCAGTGATATTTTCCTCTTATGGGGACTAATTACTCTCCAGAGAGATGGACGGGAAATAATTTTGCGATACGACTTATTTTTTTGTTTTTTATGATGGCATGGCAATGCTAATTATTATTTTTGAAACAGGGCACAATATCCAACAGCACAGCGTCGTGTTGATTCGAGGCGGTCGGGCACAGGATTGTCCCGGTGTGCGATACCATCTTGTCCGTGGAGCATTGGATCTGGTACGTTCATTTTTTCATCACTCAACCATATACATAATGTCCTTTTATTCCGGCCTTCTTGGAAGTAAACGACTAACACACCTCCCTTTTAACTAAACAGACTGGCGTTGGTAACCGAATCACCAGCCGCTCGAAGTACGGGACGAAGAAGCCGAAGAGTGCGTAATGCTGCTAAGGTAAATATGTGAGAGGACGTGAGAAGGGAAGTTGGGGAGGAGGGCGGAGGAGCGGAAGCTTTGTTTTGATCTTATTCCGGCTGAACTCCGTTGATATTCTTTGTGATGCTATATCATCTCATGTATTCCGCCATAGATTTGGATTCGTTAACCTAGGTTCGGTAAATTGTACTGTACATTACTTCTATTTTATTTTCTATGCACCACTGCTAAAATCGATGAAAAGTGAGTGTATACTTTGTTTCGGTCAGATTTCTGGCCTTTCGCCATTTGTTCTGGTTGCTGGTAAACCCATCCCTTAAATCCTGGTAATACGAGAAAGAGAAAGTAGAACAATCGCATAGTGAAATGTTTTTTAATGATCCCTCATTTTCCTTAATTTGCCGTTCCTAATTACACCGGACACCTATTCCCCAAACAATGAAAAAACGCAAATCGAAAGACAAAAAGCAAAACAGCCGTCCCATTAATCAATATACAATATCATCCCTTGGCATGGGCTTCCTTACTTGTTTCCCTGTCCCAAGCCAATCCACGCAACCACGAAACTGGCAGAAAATAACGCAACGTAGAAATATAGATATATATATTGTGTTAATAATGCAGTGCTTCATATGGCGCTCACAGGCCATAGGTTAGTGAAGAAGCAGTGAAAAAGAAAAACAAAGAAAAAAAAAAGAAAAAATCCAGAGGATGAGAATCATATAATAAAATGCGGCACATTTCCCATAAAACTCCGTAAAATTTTTGCCAAATAAAAAGAAGAAAAAAAGATAAAAGGGGAAAAGGAATAGGAAATAGACAATGCGGAAAACAACAAATTCCACGCCTATAGTACCATACAACCTGGGACAGTATAATCGATGCATGTGAACGTTTAAATAAAGGTATGAGATATCAGAGATGTGAAAGAAACAGTCAGAACTAAACAGCCAAATATAAAGTGAAATGGTGAAAAGAGATGGGATGAAGTCAGTATATAGAGCTTGGGAAAAGAAAAGATAGGACTCCGAGGAGTCATTTCTTTTCCCGAAAGCGAGTGCAACATATGCGAACAAGAAAAATCCGGCAGATGTCATCTAGTAGATTTCGTGTCTTGTCATTTTCTCGTTCTTCGTTCCCCGCCCCTCCCCCCCTTCGTTTTTACCACCTTTTCGGCATGCTGGTGTAGGGTTCGCTGTCGGTGCTCGATATGCTGAGTCTGCGTCGTGATCCGCAAGTTTTGAATGCTACTATTGATACAACGGTAACGATGAGGACGCCGCACAAGATTGCGATCAACCCGGTTAGTCAATCTTGCTCTTGCTCCTTTTCATAGCCTTCAGGTTTCGTCATTTTGTTGACATCGAAGTAGCGGGAAGTGCCTGAGAGAAATTTGGCGGTAAACCGCGCCGGAATGATTAGCCGGATGTCGATAACAGATATCACAAAATCATCAAGGATGCGGTAATTGAAAATGAAGATAACAATCGCAACGAATTGGCCATGTGAATTATGGTACCCGCATGTGGTTTAGGTTGGGAGGATCTGCACTTACAAGAATATGGCTTCCAGTCAAAGTTGGTTTTGGGGTTGCAGTGGCATTTCAGATCTAATCTCGCCTGTTCACCGGTTGGGCAGTGGTAGAATGGGACATGGTAGTAAGCGATCTCATTGAAAAAGTGGATTTCCTCCTTTTTGAGCATAAGAGCAGCGGCGATGGAATGTACAGGCGCATCGCCCCATCTTTCGTAGAAGAATCCACCATCCCTGTCTAGAAGGTTGAAATAATCGAGGTATGCTTGTGATCGCAGCCAGTTTAGATCTCCAATTTCGAAATTCGACCACTGCAGTAACAAATGTCAAAATTTATTAGTATCGAGTTAACCATCCATAAGTGTTCACAGATTTAGGGGGGGGATTACGTACGAAATGGCAAAGGTTGTATGTTTCCCCTCCATCCTGGCTAATAAATTCCAGGTTGTTGTCCTCCGCAATATGTTGAGGGTACTTCTCCATGAATTTCTTAACGCTATCCCAGAGCGTGAGGACAGTGTCTTTGTATTCGTACAGGCTGATAACGAAGCTATATTTTTTCTTGTTGTCTTTCATGAACTTGAATGGGTCGAAACCGATGTCGCAGAAGTATTCGATGCTGGGCTCCACGCGCCAATAGTAGTCGAATTGATTGAGCAGCTCGTGGCGGAAGAAGAATCCAGATTCATAACGACACATGTGTCTGTAGCTGATTGAATCTCCATAGATGACCTTTTTCTCTCTCATTTCCTCCCGAACCTTGGCGGCTTTTGACTGGTCGATGAAGTCAGGGAACGACCAGTGCTCCTTCGGAATGAGCCCATAATGTGTTTTTCCGGATACAAGAGCAGATGTCAGCTTCTTGAATTCGTCATTGAAGGGTACGTCGTTAAGAAAGACCCAGTCATAGTGATAATTTCGGTTGAATCGGTCCTCCACATGGCGGATCGATTTGGCGATATCCCAAACATCCCCATTTCTGGCCAATGTCACGAACGTTGCGTTTACCCGTTCGTAGACAGGCGCTGGAGCCGGAATAGAGGTTTTTGGGGCTGGGGTAACATTCCCATCTTCGTCTGGCCTTTTTTCTGGCAGTGGTGATTGAGGTGAGGGGTTAGGGCTGGTTTGTTGTTGTGAATCAGGCTTGAGGTTGGTTACGACGCCGTTGTTGCCCGGGACAGGTAACGAGGAGTAAGATATGAAATGTAGGAGCGCAAGACCCTTTTGAGCCGAAAAGAAAAGTGAAAAAAACAATGTCAGTGTGAGTTTCCCGGAAATAGCTAGAACAGAATTCAAATTGAGAGCACGAAAGGAACTAACCAGCACTGCGAATAGAATGTACCGTAGGTACTTCCCGGAAACCCAATTCATCACGGTGCAGGTCTAAGAACCACGTTCTAGTTCACACACAAGGAGGGATATGTTTCCGAGAATTTTTATTCTTTTCTTGCCCTTTTTTTTTTTTGTTTTAGATAGAGAGCTAGAAGGGAACGTAAACCGGGTTCAAATGAAATGGGTTAGGGAGACCTGAAACACTCGGGCGTTGTTATCGCGTTAGGTTAAGTCAAGAGGTCCATCCGCTTCACATCGGGATCTGGTAGTTATGGATAATTTCCTTGCGTAAACGATCAAAGCAAAGAGTGACGAAGCAAAAAACGAGTGTGGAATTCGGTGGTCAGGGATTATGAGAAGAGGACAGAATCCTGGAGGCGCATCGCATCTGGCTGAGCTGCAGCCACGGGCGAAAGGATTTAGGAGTCTCGTTGTAGAGAATCTAGTGAACAGTTGGTTTGCTCGCTGGAGAACAGATGTCAAGAATTGAAAAGGTCGTTCGTTCAGCAGCCGGGGATCTTGTTCTCCTGCTTTGTTGCTGAGGTTCAACAAAATTGATAACTGGCCGACGATCAGCTGGTGGCAAGCAGCGCAAGTATTTAACAGGGCTGTAATTTAATTGCTGTAACTACGGTACGGGGCTGGTCTTGGTTTTACATACGATTTTATTACCGCCTACATCTTGTTGGCAGCCAAGCCGCTTTTTGCCTCCCTGAGAAAGGCGTACATGTACAGTGCATGTACCTTAGGTATTATATTTCTGGTACTCCGCATACAGAGATACCGAGATACAGATACAGGTACAAAATGAAAGCCAATCCGTATGTCCAACATCCATGGATTCTATATCTGATATCCATTTCCCCTTACCCAGACACCTGGATCACCTTGCAAAACTCTGTATTTTGCAATGCGGTCCGTTCAGCTTTCTTGTTTTACCCTGTGCTCTCTGGGTGGCATTCCCTCTCTATGCATAATTCGTCAGCTGCTGGGCCATGTCTCAGACACAGCGCCGTTATGCGGTCGCCTCCTCGTACATGATACGAATGGGCTACTAGCGTCAAGACCAAAACATTCGGTCACTGATCTGAAGCATCATTGGTGCTCTGTTTAATAATGTGGTCTCGGCTGTCATCCTCAGCCCAAACTCCGCATAGTAGCGCGGGAAGAGCAAATTGGGAACATCTTCGGCTTGTCTACGGAGTAGCGTGGGAAGGAATAATAAGATGTCCTGCGATTCTTCTCTCCACATGGATTATTATTTTTTTGCTGGGGTCATCTTGGCGCTATTTCCCGCGACTCAACGTAGCAAGCAGCCTGCATGTGCAACTGACTCGAATACAAAATCTGCAGAGAGTTACATCACACAGAAGATCTGGAGAGGCTTATCTGAAGGGTACAACGGGTATTTATTATTGTACTCTGCATACAATTTAGTAACCATGCTAGTTTTACAGGAGTGAGTATCCGCAGTCGATCTGCTACCCGCCGACTCAACGGCTCTCGAGCGCATCAAGTGCCTGAGCAATTGAATTTGAGGAGGCAGGCTGCTGGTCTCCGACTTCATCAACTGCCTCGAAGAAAACAGGCCAAGCCAGTCCTTACCGGTTCGATCTGAACCATGCACCGATGCATTATGAATGTCAATTGAAGCAATAAGTGAGAAATAATTTTTTTTAGACAAGGCAAACTTGAGAAACCCCTGGATTTTTCAGAGAGGATAGAGCTATCTTTGACTAGAATGAAATCTAAACCATTCTTCATATTTAGCTTGAAATCCACAGTTTCATATGTGTAAATCACACATTGCTTAAAAAACCACTAGCACCAATGAGCTTTAAAAGACAATTTGTGAGATACATATGTGCCAACATCAGGCAGACACAATATCTGTTCCTGTCGGTTACAGTAATTCCAGAATACTCTTGTTAAGGAGGATGAATTTTGTGTTGTAAATAAGACTTAGTTAAATATTTCCAATAAACTAGAATTCTGCCTATGATATGCAAGTGGTTACTGCCGTGGCCTGAAAGAAACGGTAGGGTTGGTTAATGTGTAATCGCATTGCTTGCATGGCTTCTGACTTGTGGGCACGACAGTGCCGCGCGGTAAAAGCTTGGGCCGAGACGCGCGTTTGGTCCGCGGATCCTTAACTTTCATTCAACCAGACGAGCCGCAAGAACTTTAATGTAACGACATTTTCAGAGGAAGATGGCGCCATAGCCGTCACTATGGTTCATGGCTGTTGGCCTGATGATGGCATTAGCTTTTGCTACTCATTTTCTGCTGTCGATTTCTCTATAGGTGTTTAGGTTATTTACCGAGTCGGGATTCTAGTGACGAAGGTTGGGGATCCGGTCGGACTGTGAGCATATATGGCGTGCAGTTGCTCGAATAACATGTTCATGGCTTCCAGAGCCCCGTTCAGTCAATGGGACTATGTATTCCTGGGCAAGCTAACCACATCCACGATATGATAATGCAGATATGATTACACTAACAGAAACCTGATTTTGTGGATGAGGGTACCATTGAAGCTAGCAAGAGGGGAAGATAGAGACCAGTCCCTCTCCTCCACTAACGTCAACGGGGTATTTCCATCCTCATCCACTGTCTCGGGATCGGTAATGCGGTGAGCCTTTTTTTGCTACAAATTTCCCTGCGCAGTTACACCTGCTCCGTGCCGTAACGAATTTGTCCAATTGCGAGAATAACTTGAACCGCCTAGCGGACAATAACTATTTTCTCATTGCTAGCAATGTAGACCAAGTCCTCCCTTTTACGAAGAGCTTTATAAGAATGAAGGGGAGCGTCCCTTGAAGGTTTGCTCGTATGGCTACCGCTACCAACCAATACTTTTATAGATTCAGATACCAAACCTCCGGGATTCAAAGGAGGGTACTCTGAACATATTTGGGAATTTGTCGCCGAAATTTTCGTCTCTCTACCAGTCACAAAACCTTTTTATGGAGGATCTGGTACGTGAGGACGCTGTTCAACCTAAACAGCTAACAGTAGAACCTAGCCTAGAGCACGTGTAGTACCCAAGTTACGGACGTTAGCCTTGTATGGCTTCGCGATGCTCTGCAATGCAACCACTGTTGTTCCTCTTTGCGGACCGGGCAAATTCTAACCGTTTGGACCAGACGATAGCAGTCCAATGACAACTCGAAACCACATCGAGATTCTCGAAGGTACATTCCAACGCTTTGCTGGTATATAGCCATCTCTCTTCAACCCGAGGGAATATCTCTTCGGTTCCTCAATGGCAGCTGAAATTTTGATGGTTGGTAAATAAATACGATACTAACAAGAAGGTTCATAGCGTTTAATACGATTGGGTACTCCAGCTAAGGACTATGCCGCAATCCAAAATCATCCATCCGTTAATTTTCGACAAGAGAAATCGCAACAATCTGTATCGAATCGTGCACGAATGCTAGTCAAGCCAATATCTCATCGTCGGAGCCCTCGCTCCTTGGCATGGCCGTGACAGAGGACTGTCATGTCGTTGATTTCCACGCGTTCCACAGCTGGAAACTGGCAGAATTCCCCTCTATTGTCCGTACTCGCACGTTCGACGCAGTATTTCAAACTCCACGATTAGTTAGTGCATTAGAAGGTCAACGTAGCGTTTTTGCATCGCCGTCCCAAAGATCAGGTTAATCGTGGTCATCCAGTCGCCCCATGTGATGTAGACGTAGTAGTAGGGTATCTTCGAGTCTCGCTTTTGTGATTATGAGATGGATGAGAGTGAGGATGAGGATGTCTGTTTTGCCAGATCCGAGAATATTACCACTTTTTTCTTCCCTTTTCTTCTTCTTTTTTCGTTAATGGTCAACATGTTGCGGACATCCGTAGCGCAGGGTTGCGCGCGAAGATTGATTAGAGCCCATAGTAGGCCCTAACTTCGTAGCTATAGGGTTTCATGGTCAATGATCAGGGACTTAAAGCGAAGTTACCTGTGACATGCAGAATCAAGGTGATATCTGGAGGCAGTTTCCGTGACAATGACGGTACGACCATGTCGGTCGATTCGTTAGCAGCTAGAAGCCAAGGTGAGGTTGTCTGGCGGTTAATATTAAACTGGGCTGTTACTGCGCAAGCCCGGAGGAAGTAGATAATTGAGGGCCCAGTCCGCCAAAGAGCTTCCTGTATGTATTGTTATTATGACATGGGCCGCAAGACGTTATTCCGCAGTAATAAATCAACCTTGGAACCTGGGCGGAGGTGAGAAGTCGGGAAGGCTTGGTTGGGCCGGATCGCGCACGGACCAGGTGGTTAGCTAAGCTTCTAGCTTTTGCTGGCGAAAGTTGATGTTTGATTCGCAAACCGAACACAATCTTGCAGAAATCAAGCAGGCCCCGACAACGAGGCGGCACTCTCTACTGTTGATCACTCAGTTTTGATTGCCAGCCGTCAAGGCAGTATGTCTTTCTTTGATTTTGATACGACTCTGCCGAGGGATCGCCCCTCTGGCCGGCAAACGCGGGGTATTTTCGAGAACCCTGACCCCTTTGCGCAAGTTGCCCATGCCACCACGCAAGATGATGACGATGCGTATAGCTCCCCACCTCTTTTTTCCGTTCCCAAATAGGCAAATAGTGATAAGTTTACTAACTGTGGTGTGAAGAATTGATTTCGAAGATACCTACGATGGACTGGGTGACCAGTTGGACGAGGACCAAGATGCGTTTAATGACGACACTTTTGGTGGAGGAGACGAGGAGAAGCAGTCCGTAGGGAAGGATTTCGATTTCTACGGGAAAACCGCCCAAATGACAAATGTGCTCGATGAGGAGCAGATGTTGTATAAGCTGAAGCATCCTCCCCGGGAATCCAAGCCAAAATCCCCGGCTCCGACTCCCGCCAAGCCTAAGCGGACTGGATACGAGCTCTATCAAGACCCGGGCTATATCCCTGAGATTCAGGCGAAGTCAACTGTTTGGGGGACGTCTGTGGGACAAAAGCCCCAGGCAGAGGATAGTACTCAAATTTCCAAGCCTGCCGCGCCAGCGAAGAAGATAATGAGTTTGGAAGAGGTTGAAGCGCAAATGCGGGCACAGAGCAAGAAGCCTCTGGCAACTGAGCAAACCTCCGCTCCTCCACCGCCTCCGCAAACTGCTCCTCAATTTCCGGGTGTCATCCCGCAGGTGACGGTTCCCCTTACTATGCCTCTCCACGATAGACCAGCCCCTCCGCCCGATGGTATCCCACCAATGACCCTTCAGGAGTTCCCACCTCTTGACCAACAACGGCAATATGCTCAGCTGGGAAAGGATGCTCTTGCAGCCCAGGCATTCCAACGCCAACAGTCGTTCCCGCCTATGGAATCCATGGTTCCTCGTCCCGGAATGCCTCCCCCACCCCTGCACCATCAACATCGCCCACCGCCAAGTGCTGCACCACAGCGCCCTACACGACAAGTCCAGCACCACCACCCTAAACCACAGACGCCTATGGGTCCTCCTGGTCAAATACCTGCGACATCCGGCATGCCACCTAATTTAGCACCTCTGACTGAGGAGCAAAGAAAAGCCAATCTGATCGAGGATGCAAAACGCGCAAAGCGGAATCACAAGATATTCCTTCTTTCCAAAGGAAACGGTTTAATGACTCCGCAGGATAAAAATTTCATTACTCGTATACAGTTGCAGCAGCTAGTCGCCGCAACAGGTAACGTGACAGACCCGGAGAGCGAGGCATCACTGTCTGAGGACTTCTATTACCAAGTTTACAGCCAGATTCGTGGAGCTCCTAGGCAACACCCTCGCCAACCTCTAGGTCATTTCGCGCAGACCTACCTTTTTCAAACCGGAGGGCGATCTGCGGGGGGCATGGGAAGGCGACAATTTTACACCGGGGACAACCATATGCAGCGGATGCAACAGCAGGTTCAACGGGCCGTGGAAGCAGCTAAATTGAGACCGAAAAACAAACAGTTGATAATTGAAGGAAGCCTAGGCAAAATATCGTTTAGCAACGCCAAAACACCTAAGCCGCTGCTAAATATCAAGCGCCCCGATAGCTCTGAAGGCCAAAAAGCTTCTAATCTTAAAAAGGGCAACCATACTGCGATGAGTGCCAGTGACAGGAAGTCAATATTGAAAAATATCGAAAATGTATATGCAACTCTGATGCAAATGGAAGACCATGAACGTAGTATGCCGCCACCACCTGATGAAAATGATCCTGGATCAGTCGAAAGGCATATGGAATGGAGACAGAAGATGCAACATCTCAACCAGAAACTCTGGTCAGATATGAAAGTATTGGAACCGATCGTTCCCGGCTCGTCTACTCCGCATCCCTTCATTGCGTTCTTGTCATATCCAAAGGGTAAGAAGGCCATTCCTCGCATCTTCCGCCAAATTGACCAAGAGCAGCGTGTCACAATCCTTACCATGATCATTGTTCACCTCGATTCGTTGGATGTGGTCCAGCGAGCACAGCTTCAACCTGGAGAAACTCAGCCACCTTTGGCTGTACGAGAAGAAATTGACCTGTTTTCGCATGCTGTCATGCCCAGCCTACTTGGCTACGTTAACGAAGCGCCGATCAATATTATTACCGGCCTACTAGGTCTTGTCATTGGTCAGACCCACGTCCAAACAGTGGCGAAGACTCGAGTCGGTCTTGGAGTTCTGACCATGTTGCTTAGCCGCGCGGAACTGGTCAAAGAAGGTGGCGCCGTAGAAGACGAGCTGTTGAAGTCATGGACGGAGCTTTATAACACATTTTTTGATCGGCTAGAGCCTGTCTTTGGCAATATCTTCCCTGGAACCATTAACAGTGGCGATGATATGTACGTATGGCAGTTCTTAGCTGCCGTAGGCATCGGTGCCAGTCCAGAACAACAGCAACGCTTGGTTATTGCTGTCAAGTAAGTGCCTCCTTAACATATCCAATAATTTTTCCCTAGGCCGTTTGCTGACCTTGTTTGCTTTTACCAGGGAGCGAGTTATGGAAACCGTTGCTCAGAGCAAAACCCTTCCAGCGGATATGGCCAGCCAACGCCTTGGCAATGTCAACCTCTTCATGCGAGCCATCGGGCTTGATGTCGAGCTCTTGGGATAGAATAATAATCAGCCGCAAGATACTTACCGAAGGTTTTTCAACGAATACGGCTACCATGATACAGTCCTCTTTTGATCTCTTATACTTAATCCTTCGTAAACCGCCCCGCAAAGCGGTTTTCAAAAGCATTATACAGCTGAAACAGCACCAGGGGAGGTCGCCTAAACACATGACGGATATTGAACAATTTACTGTCAATACACATACATCTACGAGATATTTCAACTCCTTGTTACGAAAATTTCGAGTTTTCTCTCCATTCTTCGTTCAAAAAGGGAAGGGATATAATTTGTGAGGGAGAGTTCAAAATGGCATCTTATCATATGAAATTAAAATACTGTTTAATAGTATTATCGATGTGGCAAGATACCAACTGCGTCCTATTGTATTTTTTTCTTCTTTTGTCTGGCCATGTTTCGCGCTTTCGTTTATGGATTCTTTTTTTCATTATCATTACTATTGCTTACGGCCTTTGTGCCATCGTCGATGATCCTGCGCTGCGTTTCTGTGTTTCTCAACAAAAAGGATCCTCGCATTGTCTGCACTGCGTTTTTACATTTTATATTCATTGTTTACTTTTTATAGTCATGTTATTGGTATTTATTACTTTACGCGAGCTTTTTATTTCGTTGTATATTTAATTTTTTTATCACTCCTTCTTTGTTATTTACCTACCTAGGTAATTTCATGGCAGATGAAACAGACAAAATTCGAAAATCCCTGTTGTAAACTACCCTGCAAAAGAGACATATTTGGATATAGTATCCATTTCTTGTAACCAACTTCTCATCAGTGTGATTGGGATCCAAAGTGGATTTGAAATTTACTTTTCAAATGACTTAATATTTCCCTATCCATCTGATCAAAAGAGGGAAACAGAAATTGTTCTTTTGATAGCCTGTTTTGCAGCTGAATCTTTCACTAGCAACTTGAGTGACATCTACAGACATAAATTGCACTGTGGATGTAAGTCACAGACTGTCAATCTCAGATTGATTAAGTCAGGATCAGAGAGCAATGAGAACATATTGATCTCGTACAAGGAATATGTCAAATACCCAAGAGTGGTTGTTGGGATTATTACAAAACAGATCTGCAGATTGCCTCCTGCATGAGGGACACAAGTCATTGTCCGAATCTCGTAGTACCTAGGACTTATTTTAAGTTGTGCAATTAACAATGAACAGATTAGATCTATATCATTCTATTATTCTTATTAAACAGAACACATTCAAACGCAAAATGTTATGCTATAGTAAGTGACAAGTACTGACAGGCTGGTATTGGTAAGTTATAGCTAGATCTATACTTTCAAGTGTAGCGCCGCGAGGACAGGTAGCAAGGCACACTTCAGGGGCGGGTGATTGGAAGGTACGAGGATATATGTAGATTCATCGGCTTTCTACATAAATGATATGCAGAAAGCGGGGTGAGAACCTGAAGCCACGATATGGAAATGCGGGAAGGTGACTGGTGTGTTATTGGCCGGATGAAAGGCATCAAGAATGAAAAGGAAAACAGGAGCCTACTCAGTGCTTAGAGAAAACTAATATTCTAATAGCGGGTATATAAAATGCAACGAGGGAGGGCATACTTCTATCAAGGACTCGTTGAAGTGGCGTGGCGACGTTGTTGCTTTTAAACATTATATAGTGGGAAACTAATGTAGATATTTGAAATATTTATGAACAAATGAGAGCAAGTATAATTGGTGCACGAGGCAAGACCTCTCCTAGTCACCGAACAAGTACTGCATATGAGCTTATGGGGGGCAGAAGGCAGCTTTCAGGGCATAGTCCTTGAAATAATAAAGCAGTTTGGAAAGAGAGAATATAGTCCTTAGACAGTAACGAGGTAAACAGCGTCATCCCCTAGCTTTGTAGTCGGTAATTGCTTTCCGCGCGCAGCCTTCGCCGTTCCATATATACCGGTGGCTGCGTCTTTAATGATTCAAAACGATATCAGGAGCGTGGAACAGTGGGGCATTTAGAAGTGTCTTGATCAATAATAAAATAAAGCCTTTGAACAAGACAAAAAACTAAATGAAACGTTCATAATAATAGCATGTACTCAACCACGATATCACAGTTTCGCGTCTGTGCTGGGACATTGATATTAGCTTTTTGGTACTAGCGCCAACTTTAAATAACTTTATTTTCTTTCCTCGGTTGCTTAGTCACCAGTAGCGAATTGGCGTTGAGAGAACTGGAAAGGAGAACTGGAAATTGATGGCCTCTGGAAGAATTCATGGTTGTAATGGGCGATTTGTGAGGTTTGATCCAATGAGGTCTCTGCTGGTAAGCAATCGTAGCTGAACTAGGCACGCCTACTTCTTCCCTCTCCTCGATGTGAACTGCTAGCGCGGAGCCCTGTCCGAAAGGATAGGACCACAGTGAGCTCAGGGTACTACTGCTCCATATTTATTTCCTCATCAAAAGCTACCCTTCAATCATTCGCCCAGCTTCAGTGGAAGAGTCATCCGTCGGTGAAGATTGGAGGGTTTGGACGGCAGGTGCCAATGAACCATATTAGCATATTGGTCTGGTTCGGGGTTGTGTGGGAAATATGACCTCCTCTTCTTGTTGGAAAGAGGGTATAGAACTATCAAAAGTGGATGACCATTGTACTGGCGGAATTTGTAAGTTCTTGCCCCGAACCAACCATTCGATACGTAGACCCTTAAACAATAGTGATGGGACATCCTGTTTCGAAAGTTTCGAATTGATTGCGTATGCACAACTAGCTAGAGCCCACTAGTGGCCCTACACACCGTTGGGGTGCGGGTACCTGGTTGTCGAGGCGGGAGTCACATCGCACATTTTGATTGGAACGCAGCGAAATCCAAGCATGTAAATTGCAAAGAACGGGAACCTGGTGCAGCCAATATCAGTATGAAACAGGAATGCGAATATCAATGTTGGCAACGGGAGGCAATTCTGGTGGGATCGGCGGCAGTAACTAGCAAACCGGCTTACGACTTGCTCCGTCGAGCTCCAGCACGGCGACGAACAGCAAAAATGATCGACTAATTACCCCTCCATGCCCACCACACAGTCCTCCACAACTGCTACCTCGTCCATTTCCCCTTCCACAACGACACAGAATATATAGCGAGGATCGCATCACTTGGTAGCTTTATCTCTGAATCTCATCTTTCTGCTCTCTCTGTTCCTTAGCTGCCATACCTCGCCAATAGACGGTAGTGTACCCCGCAATCGCCTCCTCCACCACTGGCATATCCTCCCTAATACAGCTCAAGCAAACTCCATCGTTGCTCCAATCATGGCTGTTGGCAGTGTTCTCGTTACTGGGTAACCTCTTTCCTTCTCGATCGACTTTCCCTTGCTAATTGGTTTCAATCGCTGACTACGCGCTACGTGATGCAGTGGAACCGGCTACATTGGTTCCTTCACCGCCTTAGCGCTCCTTGAGGCCGGATACAAAGTCGTCATCGCAGACAATCTGTACAATTCCTCTGATGAAGCCATCAATCGCATCGAGTTGATCTGTGGCAAGCGCCCCGATTTTGTCAAGGTCGATATCACCAATGAGGCTGATCTAGACAAGGCCTTTGAGCAACACCCGGACATTGACAGCGTCATCCACTTCGCCGCACTCAAGGTAGGTAAAGGGACATACGAATTGTCTAGTTAGCAGCTATACTTGTTGTGTCTTCTAAAATAGAGACACTCATACCATTTAATGTTTTACTTACGCTTCTCCTTTCCGAAATAGGCCGTTGGCGAATCGGGCGAAAAGCCACTCGACTACTATTACGTCAACGTATACGGATCGATATGCCTCCTCCGTGCAATGAAGCGACACAATGTTACGAACATTGTCTTCTCCAGCTCTGCCACAGTCTATGGTGACGCCACCCGGTTTCCTAACATGATACCCATTCCTGAGGAATGCCCTCTTGGCCCAACCAACCCGTACGGAAACACCAAATTCGCCGTTGAGACCGCGATTACGGATTTCATCAACGCAGAGCGAAACAATGCTACCAAGGCCGGAAAGCCAGAAGAGGCTGAGAAATGGAACGGCGCCTTGTTGAGATATTTCAACCCAGCAGGAGCGCATCCAAGCGGAATCATGGGAGAAGACCCCCAGGGTGTGCCATATAACTTGCTACCACTCTTAGCACAGGTAGCCACAGGAAAGAGAGAGAAACTTTTAGTATATGGAGATGGTCAGTGCCCCAAATACCCGAAAATTAACTCACCCACCCCCCTTTCCTTGAGTGCGCGTTTCTATATTTGTAGCTGACAACCCGTCATTACCGCATGATTTGCAGATTACGCTTCTCACGACGGCACCGCAATCCGCGATTATATTCACATCCTCGACTTAGCCGCCGGTCACCTCCAAGCCCTCAATTACCTTCGCGCCAACCATCCCGGTGTGCGCGCCTGGAATCTTGGCACCGGCAAGGGCAGCACCGTTTTCCACATGGTTAAAGCCTTCAGCGCAGCTGTGGGCCGCGATCTCCCCTATGAAGTCGCTGGCCGTCGTGCTGGCGACGTACTCGACCTCACCAGCAACCCGAGCCGCGCCAACCGCGAGCTTGGCTGGAAGGCGACTAGAACGCTTGAAGAGGCCTGTGAAGATTTGTGGCGGTGGACGAAGAATAACCCGGCGGGATATAGACAGCAGCCACCGCAGGACCTGCTGGATAAATTGAAGGCTGGAAAATAAGATAGACCTTTTCTTCCCTTGTATTTAAAAAAATTCTTGTTAAAGATGGGTGAAATGGAACAGGGAATAATGGTCCTCTTTCTTGTTGCTTCTTCTTGTCCTTGCCCCCTTCGCCCCTCTCATCTCATGGCTCCGAGACGAGGGGAAGAAGGGTGAAAGGTGAACGGTTTGCAGAATTGGGTCGTGGCTATATGTGGTTCTTTCGTCGACTAGAATAGACGCGGTGATACGTTTAAGATCTTACGTGAGCAAAGGGCGAATAATTGCCAACCTTCAGCCAAATCTATGTTAAGGTCCTGTACATTTTGAATGCCGAACGTGTGTTATAGTAGTAGCTGTCGTATAACTCTTTTAGGGTGGCTGAAACGAGATATGTCCACATTGATCATACTAAAAGGCTTGAGTTCCATCAATGGGTGGAAGGGAAAAGGAAGTCAAGAAAAAGCGGAATGTAGACACATCTAAAGTTATATATATATGGAAGAGCAATTGTAATTGACGCAACAGCAACAGTATAACTGTCCCTGAAAAGAATAATTAAATAGATAAAAAGGCTGGTATGAGATCTATGTTTAGACGCCGTCGCCTCAGAACGCCTTAGCCATCCAATGATCACAAAATATCTTGTCTAAACTGGCTCCTCTGTGTCCCTATTTTGCCTTCCTACTCCTTCTCGACCCCGGCGTCTGCTGCATATTTCTTTTTCCCGGATCCGAACCAGCTCCGTCTTCAGCATCCACTCCCGAAGAAGCATTCGGATTTTGTCGTTCTGCCTCCAATGCCTCCCGTTCCTTCTTCTCAAGCGCACGGAGAATAGCACCCTCTTTCTCCCGCTGTTCAATCTGGCGAGAACTCAACTCCCATAAATCTTTCCCGATCTTCTCATCCATAATTTCTTTGCGTAAGATATCCCACTCCTTGCATTCCTTGATTAGTTTCCCGCCAGTGACGCCCGGGCCAACCCCTGGTCCGCCAATATTCGCCGCGGGAGCTCCAAACACAATGTCCATTGCAGCGGCCAAGAAGCTCTGTGATCCTTGCTGGGGAGATTTTAAAATAAGCCACCAAATAGGCCATGTTATTAGGTAAATGAGGAGGCCAAATAAAGAACCTCCCGTTATCCATCGCCGTGTACCAGGCGTACGTGAGAAACCCGGATCCACGACGAGAACACGGGTGTTACAGGGTTGCTTATCCGGTCGTTCATACGCGGAAAGATGGGATTGGAAGGATTTAGCAAAGATCATCAATGCGAGTTTGGATGTTGCGTACATGCTGCTTTGATCTGCTTTAGTGGTCTTGTGCGCGGGTTTCGAATTGCGCGCTATTGGTTTATTAGAAGTAGGTTTTGCATACGCCGTACGCATACTCCGATCTTCGAGGGTTTTCAAGTCCAATTTCGCGCCAATGTAGCTCGGGCAAGTCCCGAATATAACCCTGACGTCTCTATCTGCGGGTTGGGCGCGTAGCGCAGGACTTAGAATGCTGAGTAGGTGGTAATTGGCAAGGTAGTTGACTTGCCACTCCTCATCTAGACAGTCTATAGTTGTACGGGGGTTCGAGCGAGAGGGCTTTATGGTATTGGCACAGAGGATAACCATATCTAGTCGCCGGGGGGGAGCATTGTCAATCCATTTCGTCGCGAATGTTCGTATGGAATATAAGGAGGAGAGATCAACTTGCTCGGCGTAGATGAGCTCGTTGCCGGTAGCAGTCCTGAGGTCTTCAATGTAGTCGACGAGGAAAGGATCGGAGGGCGCGTGCCGTGTAAGGAGGATGAGTTGGGCGCCTTGGGAAGCTAGGCTATGCGCAATGGAAGCTCCAATTCCCGACGTGCCGCCCTACAAGCAAATTGTCAGTGGAACGTAAAAAATTGAACTCGACAGCAAATGCAAAGACGCACCGTTATCATGACTACTTTAGAATGCATTAGACGCTCCGCAGTATTCCTTGCGCCCCCAAAGTAGCGTTTCAATAGGACGATGAGGGCAACCACAGCGGCCGCCTTCAATGTTGTAACAGCATATGGGATGCTTGAGATACCTTCGGCCGCCCAATGTGCCATTAAAGGGACCGGCATTGTGGAATAGTAGTCCTCCAACTATGATAACGGGGCTCCTAACTATAAAAACAACTCACGGAGCGATCCATGGATTTTAATTAACACTCCATTATCCTGAGAGCATATGTCCTTCTTGTCGTCCATCTTGCATCGGGCTGCGGTATTACGTCAGCAGCTGGTTACAAGCGCGCGGTTATCGTCGATCTGCCGACGCCACCAACAGCGTTATCGACGGCTATCAAATACTTAGGTATAAAGCACTGATGACGTTTTGCAAAAGCACCCCTCAACAACTACGCTACACGTTCGTAAAAGCGAGTACATAAGCGACAAATGGCCAAACAATAATGACATACGATGACGATGAATACTTTCTCCCGCTCGAAGATCAACGAGTCTTCGGAGCCGGCATCAAAAGGAAACGGGTCCCTTTCATCCCCTCCAGCGAAACAGCTGGAAACACCATATCCAGCTCCACGTCCAGCACACCAAACAAGTCGTCGATAGGCGACAAGTATCTATCCATCGTTTTGTCCTCCACGGTAGATACTGAGAAGTCGGAGCCCTACCGCGCTGCCTCAGCTCCAACGTCCATGACCACCGGCACCACCCCAACCTGTGAAATCTGTAACCTACCACTTTCCCCGTCTCCCTCTTCTTCCTCAAATAACAATGCGAAATATACCCCAAATCCACACGAAGCCACTCTCGCCCATCAAGTTTGCCTCCCGCACTCCCACCCACCCTCTGCCATCGACCGCACCCGACCCGGCTTCAAGTACCTCTCAGCACAGGGCTGGGATCCAGATTCGCGTCTGGGCCTTGGCCCGCAGGGGCATGGTATCTCTATACCGCTAAAACCTAAAATAAAACGTGATACCTTCGGTTTAGGGGTTAAATCTCCCAAACCCGGCCAGGAGAAAGCGAAGACAAAAGTGGAGCCGTTGAATGCAAAGCAGGTGAGGAAGTTGGAGGCGGAGGGGAAGAAGAAGGGAGAAAGGTTGAGGGAGATGTTTTATGCGCGGGAGGATTTTGAGAAGTATTTAGGGACTTGATTAACTATGAATGATGGCAATTATTAATGAGGCGTAGGTTTATGGGGCATTAAAAGGGAGGCTACACCGAGTTTCCACGTGCAATATCTTGATACCCATTTGTTTTAGTTTTGTTTAGCTTGATTTGGTTTCATTATGGTCTCGTATAGTTATGGTTGAAAATCACCTGTGAGATAAATTATTTAAAAATCCATTATGGGGCGCCTTCCTCCGGAAGGCTCATCCTAATTCTGTGAAAATACCTTGTAGCATATTCTCACTCAACTTCAGACCATTACTCATCTACCTAAGAATTTTACATGGAAAAATGGGGAATGAGAATTACAAGATCAACACCGCCTGAGGGGACCGCGCCAGTTCTATGCTAAATGAAGTCAGGAAGTGGGGATGAAAACAGAATGAAGGGATAGTTGTAGTCGTCCGGCGAGCATATATTCGAGGTATCATAGGGAGAACGATAAAAACAGGGCAAAAAACATCTCCAGCAAATAGGAATTCGCCGTTCTAATCACTTGAAGAAATTGCGCTTCTTCTTCTCCTTGTCTTTGTCTTTATATTTTTCTTTCTTCCCCAGTTTGTTACTAGATGCAACCGCCGGCACTGTAGGTTTCGCCGGTTGACCCGCAGCACCGTTCGGCGATCTGGGTGGACCATCTCTGGAACTGATAGTCATTGAAGCAAGCCCACTAGTCGGGGGAGCTGGAGATTGTTGGGGTGCTGGTTTCTCGAAGAGGTGCGCAGGAGCCTTTGGTGCAGGTCGATCCGCGGGAAGATCCAATCGACGTTTGTCGACACTAAGATCCCCAAGCTGGCGTAAAAAGAGTTTCGGTGTGAGCATGTGAGATGTAGCTAGGTAAACGTCCTTTGAGGAGGCTCTGGCTAATTCATAGCAGGAGCGAGCTTCGGAAAACGTCGCACCGCCAGCCATGAAAACAATAATTCTTTGGCGGGGTTCCGCGGCAGATGGGCGGGTTCGAGCCCAGGTTGGCTTTGCACTTCGAAGGGATGCTTGTGAGACGTTATCTTGCCCCATTGTCCCGTCTGGGTCCAGATGAGGCCTAGTATAAGGGAAAATTGTAGCGTCCAACGTGCCTTTGTTCTGTTCTTCCAGTAAAAGTTTCAAGTTAGGTTCGAAGCGAGAAAGACTCGTGTCATCTTCCGTCGTTTGAGTGAGAACCTTTCGGGGAAACAAAGGCTCGGGTTTTGCCTTAGTGTCCTTGAGCGGCTTTTCTACCCTTGCACCCAATAAATCAAGGTTATAGATAACCTCGCCATCCTGTGGCGGAAGTTGGGAGTGGGCAAGAAGCTTTTTTATATCTCCAGGAAGAAGACCGTCCCTGTAGAGCAAGTAAAGAACAATCAACCTCAGGCGCTCTGACGGTCCAATGCAATCCTCGTCTAATAGGCGAACTAGCTGGTCGGCAAGATTCTTAGGCTTCCGGTAATCTTCGTCTAAGCCTGTAGCAAGTGACTACCACAAATTAGCTGGGGAAGAAAAGTAGTAAAATTTGCAAACGCGAAGGGATGTGAAGGTTACCTGCTCAACAGAAGCGATTTCCATTAATTTCCGTTCCTGGAACAACCTCATACACTCTTGCGCCATGTTAAGATGTAGGGTATATGCGTTTTTGCCTTCTTGAAATTCAGCCAACCCAGCAATCATGTCCTTGACGGTGTTGAGGTTGGCAGTTTCGCTTCAAAATTTTAAATCCACATAAGTAAGAGAGGCTTAGTTTAAATTAGGAATCAACTAAGGTCGCGACTCACCTCTCGTTAAATTGAGGGTTAGCTGCTCGAAATTTATTAAAATCATCGGCGAGTTTTCCTAGTAGATCCTTCATGTGCAGATGCCGGCTGTCGACCCAAATTCTATCATGTTCACTTATCTCCATTTCCTTCTCCTCCTGATTTGGTAAACCCTCGTTGAGCGTAGTTTTGTATGTCACTTTATCTCCTTCTTTTATGGGTAGCAGGTCGTGGGCCATGGCCTGATACGTAAATTCGTGAACTAATGGGGCGTAGATATCCATTGATCGGTCCAAAATATAGAGTATTCCCCGCGGCCGCGGGGACGGTGGTGGGTAATCATCATGGTGTTTTGCGTACTCATCTAGCTGATCCTGCACAAACCGCGCCAGGTGAGAGCAGAGGACGCTTGCTTCGTGAACAGGATTTCTTGGACGATAGTATCGGACTACAGGGTACTCGCCAAGCGAAACGCAGACCGATACAATCTAGGTGGCTCATATATTAGTATTGTGTCTAAGGGGTTTTCTCTAGAAAGCACCAACCTTTTGTGCCAAATCGTCCAGGTGGGGCCTGATCAGGTTATTGCAAGCGGGATGAAAGAGTGTCAGGAAGCTCCACGGGTCCCTGAATATTGCGACGTGGGCTTCCCTGGGGAAGAAATTGATATTCATGACACGGAAATCAGCGATCTGATCCCGAGCCATGGATGACCTTTCTATCCTGTTTCGTAGCTGGGGGTCGAGATCTAGATACTTGTCAGAACACACTTTCCAAGCACCGATTCGCAACAGGCTGACTTGAAATCCAAACCAAAAATGATTTCCTGTACCGCCGGCGCTCGAAATCCGCCATAACACAGTCTACGATATGGGGCAACGGTGACAATATATAAAGGGCATCAAGATCCTTATTCATTGGCCGCCGATGCTCGATTTGTTCAACGTCTTCAATT
Organism: Blastomyces parvus; assembly: GCA_002572885.1. NCBI lineage: Eukaryota > Fungi > Ascomycota > Eurotiomycetes > Onygenales > Ajellomycetaceae > Blastomyces > Blastomyces parvus. The sequence goes on from PDNC01000071.1 coordinate 38,812, forward strand.
AGTTAGCACAAGGACGGTCAACGGTACGAGATACGGGCTAGACCGCTTACTCGTAACATTCTCCTTCAAAATGTCATCCTCCTTAACTGCATTATCGATGAGCTTCCTGCTACCTTCGTCCAACACTAGGACTTTCCACTGGGGTCCAAAGTCAAGTCAATACCGATTCATCTTCTGGAAGGGAAAGCGAGGAGTCGCTCACGTCTCTGCCACCGGTAAAACGAATTGTATCTAGGATAGCTAAAGAAAGAAGCATGCTTAGCCAAAGATATCTGAAAGCCAACGGGCTCCAGGTAAGGGGAGCTAGCTGCCTACCTTTGCGCTGGATCTCTATCAAGGAGGAGTCCATCTTGTCTGGTGGTCGGCGCGAAGCATGGGGTGCTGGGCCGGACAAGATTGGCGCCAGATGATTGATAGGACCTGGTACCACGAAAATAGATGTCGCAAGACAGTGTGAAGTATTCTGTTTAAAGACGAACGTTGTGGAGTAAGTTAGTAACTTCTGGCGGCGTGTTTCGCATGTTTCCCCTTCGCTGCCCCACCGACCGAACTTGGCTGCGGGAGTTGAGGCGGCGGCTCGGAACTCTAGTTTTTCCATTCCGCGGATTTTTTTCATGCCTCCAAGCAGTTTATCGGAGCATAAAGTTCTGACCTCAAGCTTCCATCCGTGGATGTCTAGAGATTGATACATCTTCATGCTGTGCCATTCGGCCTTGCAACGCCAATTATTTGAATGCTATTACTAACAAAACGCAAAGCCCACTTCCGGCAGGTTGTCCATACTTCATATTACGAGCATGCAAGTATGGCGGGCGCCGCAAGGCCGATGCTTGCTTTGTGTCTATAGACCGGTGATACTGCCGTTGAACCGGGCCTTCAGCACAACTTCTGCATGGCAAAGGTCGAATCCTAAAGCCAAAAAGCAAGCCCGCACGCCCCATGCACGAGCTATAGAACCTCATGACCCGGGCTCAGGGCACCCAGAAAAGGTACGATAGTAATATAATCAATCGAAACCAGTTTTCTATCCCAGCTTACACGTCCATTTATATAGGCGCAAGCGAGACTCCCCCCGCACGTTCGGCAGCGGAATGCAAGACGTTCAGCGACGGGAAAAGCCGGGAACTTGGCGTCGGTGGTATTGACAGCGGTGTCCGCGGTACGGCTTGGGTTCCAACGGCAAGGTCAACTCCCAGGCCGCTGGGGGGCGTTTGAGGAGTTCGTAATACGGGCTGTAAAGGCAGAAACTCTTTCTCCTCTTGACCCAAAGGACTCGGAGGCCCTCAACCTCAGAGGAAGACTTGAACGAACTTTCGTCGAGTCCGGACCGGCAGAATTGTCCACAACGCTGAAAAATGAATTCAAAGTTTACAACTACGATTTCAACTTCTCCTCAACCCTCAAGGAACAAAGGGCGCGGGCGGATCTGCGTAATCCAACGGAATGGTATCCTGCTGCTCGCAGCTTGCATCGCACAATTCACCTTCATGTTGGCCCAACCAATTCGGGCAAAACCTATCATGCTTTAAAGCGACTCGAGAAAGCTAAGACTGGATTCTATGCTGGCCCTCTACGGCTTCTCGCTCATGAAGTATACACTCGTCTCAATGCCAAGGGCATCCCATGCGGTCTCGTAACTGGTGACGAGGTTAGGATCTCACAGGATAAAATTCCGGGGATTTTTAGCAATACTGTCGAAATGGTTCCTTACGGTCAAGATGTTGAGGTTGCGGTTATCGATGAGATCCAAATGATCGCAGACCCTCATAGAGGGTGGGCTTGGACACGGGCACTGTTAGGCGCTCGGGCCCTCGAGCTACACCTTTGTGGCGAAGAAAGAGTTGTACCACTGATTCGCGATTTAGCTGGATTAACGGGGGATAAGCTTGAGATTCACCACTACGAGCGGCTAAACCCACTGAAGGCCATGAGCAGAAGTTTGAAGGGAAACTTGGCGAATCTTCAAAAGGGGGATTGCGTCGTTGCGTTTTCACGCGTGGGTATTCATGGTTTGAAGCAAGATATCGAAAAAGCAACTGGCCGGAGAGCTGCTATTGTATACGGTAGCCTACCAGCGGAAATTCGATCGCAGCAGGCAGACTTATTCAATGACCCTAATAACGACTACGACTTTCTCGTGGCCAGTGATGCTATTGGCATGGGCCTCAATTTGTAAGTCCCGTATTGTTTTTCATTTGTCGTGTGCAAGACTAGCTGCTGACCTTCTATTATAGGAGCTGTAAACGAATCATTTTTGAATCGGTGGTGCGAAGATTACCGACAGGGTTGACACGGCTTACGATATCTCAAGTTAAACAAATTGGAGGCCGTGCTGGTCGATATCGTTCAGGAAAAGATACGGCGGATGCAAATAGTTCACAGATGGCCAGTCCAGGCAAAGAAGCGGAAACAAATGTTGGATTTGTTACCTCCCTCGAAGATGTGGATCTCCCTTACATTCGGAAAGCTTTGGACACTGAGCCAGAGCCCATCCTCTCCGCGGCATTATTGCCTCCGGATTACATCGTGAAACGCTTTTCAGAACACTTCCCCCCTGGCACCCCTTTCGCATATATTCTACAACGCCTCCACAACATAGCGCAAGTGGATCCCAGCTTTTTCCTTAGCGATCAAAGCCATCTTGACGCGGCAGAGGCCATAGACAGCATCAAAGGTCTTAGCATGGATGAAAAACTTGTTTTCCTCTCGGCGCCAACTAATATGAGAGATGCTCAGATGAGCAATGTTTTCAAGGCATTTGTGCGCTGTGTGGCGGAGAATAGGAGCGGCGATCTGCTCGAAATTGACGATCTACCCCTCGACGTTCTTGACAAACCAGTTTCCGGCGATAAAGCCTACCTCGCTACACTCGAAACCCTACATCGATCCCTCGTCCTCTACCTCTGGTTGAGTTACAGATGCGGAGGCGTTTTTACGAATCGAGCGCTTGCTACCCATGTCAAAGCGTTGACTGAAATAAAAATGGATAGAGCTTTGACTGAATTTTCGGCGAATCGACATCTACGGAAAGCTACTTCCCTTAGAAGGCAGTATGCTTTGCAACGACAAACAGAAAAGCGGGAAAACGCATTTGCTGCTGAATCAGAAGGCGTGGATATCGATTTTGGAAATATTCCAGAAGCGGAAGTCTGGGACGATATGCCCGAACAGAAAGTGCCCTTGAAAGTTTCAGGTTGAGCGGCTTAGAACAAATGGGGCTAGTTGATAGACTAAAAGTTGCGTTCGACCTGTCCACAGTTCTCGTAGCCCCCTACGGCTTGCGAGTGACTCGGCTTCCAAACCCTATGGGCTACTCTCAAACGATGCCAATCCAGGGCTGGCAAAACATAGCGGTATTGAATTTTAGCAGCCCCGCCTCCCATGCATTTTACCTCTTGGTCACCCCGCCAATATGTACAGGTACATAAAAGCATGGCGGTGTGAGGAAGCCGCAGTTCAGCTCTGTAGGGCTCCTACATACCTAGGGAATCATTGCAGACGTTGGTCGCCTCCGTTTGGGCACCGTCCGCCCCCATACCCCTATCATGACATGATCCTCTTATGGTCTCATGGATATACGACACTGAATTATCTTCCGGACCATCACTCCCACCCCCAAACCTCTTACGACCCGCCTCCATGATATGCCTCACTGCCCCATAGCTATAAACCAACTCATTGTTTATAGACCTGTACAGGCTTTTCTTCTTGTCCCTTCACCCTTGTATCAATACAAATTATAGACATCCCTTCATTTTTTCCAGTTTCTTCGTTTATTTTTGGTGGGGGTTTTCTGCATTATCATCCACCTGTACATTATTTTTTGGCGTCATCTGTTCTGAGAGATTTTCGACCACGCCCGATGTATTAACAATTTATTCTGTATAGGGAAACGCTTGTTTCATATGTTGCACCACGGCGCATGGGTTGTTTTATTTAGCCACACACATGTATATTACCAAACAACGAGTATACCAAAAGACAGAATTAAAATAATGCAGGAACTAAAGAATATATAATACGGGAGTTGTCATTTTGCTTAGCTCAGAGACCCTTGAACAAACTCCTTTAACTGCATATAAGGTTTTGATTTGGCCAGAAGGCGTAGCTTGCAATATCATCATTGACAGGGGCGATTCGTCGTTTAAGCGCGCGGGTTTGGTGGCAATAACGCTGGCGGGTGTCGGATCTCGCAATAACAATGTTCCGCCGCAACGGAGATATCTATCCTGCCAAAGCTTGCGGACCGGAACAGAGAATAGAAACGCAGTGATTTTACCCGCTTTCTACCTCTTCTCAAAGGCTCTTTGAATCAAATACCTTTCTGAGTCATCCTTGCGTCAGCATGGACGATCTCGAGTCCTTGGAGCTCTTTTCCCTCGTGTCGAAGGTAACTACTGAGCTCCAAAACCATCTCGGGGTCAACGACAAAACCCTCGCCGAGTTCGTGATCGACCAACATTTAAAATGCAGTTCGTTTGCGGAATTCAAACGTGCACTCGATGACATCGGAGCCGATTTCCCGCAGAGCTTGATCGAGAGTATAGATCGCCTAGTCCTGACGCTACACCCAAAATTCAAGGGCAAACAGAAAGAATCTTCCAAAGACAGTGAACAGAATGGCAACAATGAGGAGTTGGATGAAATTGAGAGAAAAGCGCGCGTCTTTAAAGGTCTAGCGGTCCCTGATAAGGTACCACAGTGGGAAGACGATGATGTCACACCCGGGGGACCGGCATCAACGGACGATGCGACTGCGGGCGCGATGGATGATACTTTTGCGATGTTGGAAGGTTTGGCAGGGAAGGCAAGAGAGCGCAAAAGTGCAACGAATACCAGGAAGCGAAGTAGGAGCCCAGGTGGTGATGAGTACGATGAGGGCAAATCGCGGAGGGACAGGTACCGATCGAGGTCCAGATCACGGAGCGCAGAGCGGTCACGGCGAAAACGAGATGATCTGGATGAATTTGGCAGATCCGTTACGAGAAATAGGGGCAGAGATGATGGGTACACCAATGGGTCTGGTGAGACCAGGAGGCGGCGGGATCGCGATGACGAGGAATATTTCCAACGACCCCCGACGCCTGAACTAGATGACCAACCTATTCTCTTCAAAATCTACGACGGGAGGGTCACAGGGATAAAAGACTTTGGCGCATTTGTGAACCTCCTGGGCGTGAAGGGGAAAGTTGATGGGCTCGTCCACGTTTCCGCAATGCAAGACGGTGCACGAGTTAACCACCCATCCGACCTTGTCTCGAAGGGCCAACCCGTAAAGGTAAAGGTCAATAGTATGCAGGGGACCCGAATCGGCTTATCTATGAAAGAGGTTGATCAAGTTACTGGTCGTGATCTCACCCCGCAAAAACGGCTTGCTTCCGGTGCCAATATGGAACGACTTAATGGAACTGGCTCTGATGACCGCTACGGGAATCTCAGCACCCCTGTTCCCATAATTGAAGACGACGAAGGCAGACCTGTGAGGAATCGAAAGCGCCTGAATTCTCCCGAAAGGTGGGAAATAAAGCAACTGATTGCGTCGGGCGCTGTTTCCGCGGCAGATTATCCAGATATTGATGAGGAATATCATGCTACACTTACGGGAGAAGGCGATTTTGAAGAAGAGGAGGACGTGGATATTGAAGTTAGAGATGAGGAACCTCCGTTCTTGGCTGGCCAAACGAAGCAATCCCTTGAACTCTCTCCTATTCGTGTCGTTAAGGCTCCGGATGGCTCACTCAATCGTGCTGCTATGGCTGGAACCAATTTGGCCAAGGAAAGGAGAGAGTTACGGCAACAAGAAGCTCAAGACAAGGCTGCTGAGCAAGCCGCAGGAGTGGATCTCAATGCCCAGTGGCAGGATCCTATGGTTGCACCAGACCAAAGAAAGTTCGCTGCGGATCTACGAAATGCCCAAGTCACGAAGACAGCGGATACAATGCCGGAGTGGAAACGGGTGACGCAGAGCAAAGATCAATCTTTCGGGAAGAGGACAAACATGACGATGAAGCAGCAGCGCGAAAGTCTTCCAGTTTTCAAATTCCGCAAACAGCTACTAGAAGCCGTGAAAGAAAACCAACTCCTAATTGTTGTTGGCGATACCGGCTCTGGTAAAACCACCCAGCTAACCCAGTATCTCGCAGAGGGTGGATTCGCAAATAACGGCATTATTGGTTGTACCCAGCCCCGACGTGTAGCCGCAGTCTCAGTCGCGAAGCGTGTTTCAGAAGAGGTCGGTTGTCGGTTAGGTGCAGAAGTTGGATACACCATCCGATTTGAAGACTGCACCAGCCCCGAAACGAAGATCAAATACATGACAGATGGTATCCTCCAGAGAGAAATTCTTCTTGATCCTGACTTGAAGAAATACTCGGTTATCATGTTGGATGAGGCTCACGAGCGAACTATCAGTACTGATGTTCTATTCGGCCTCCTCAAAAAGACCGTTGTACGACGACCTGATTTGAAGATTATCGTTACTTCGGCTACTCTAGATGCTGATAAGTTCTCTGAGTATTTTAATAAATGCCCCATCTTCTCGATACCGGGGCGAACATACCCTGTGGAAATCATGTACTCGAGAGAGCCAGAATCAGACTATTTGGATGCAGCTTTAGTCACAGTGATGCAGATACACCTGACAGAACCAGCCGGAGATATCCTCTTATTCTTGACTGGTCAAGAGGAGATTGATACTGCCTGCGAAATCTTATACGAACGAATGAAAGCACTTGGGCCTAGCGTTCCTGAACTGATTATTTTACCAGTTTATTCTGCTCTTCCTAGTGAGATGCAGAGCAAGATTTTCGACCCTGCACCCCCTGGAAGCCGTAAGGTTGTCATCGCCACAAACATTGCGGAAACATCAATTACAATAGACCAAATATACTATGTTGTTGACCCGGGCTTTGTAAAGCAAAATGCTTATGACCCAAAACTTGGAATGGATTCCCTCGTTGTTACGCCCATTTCCCAGGCACAGGCGAAGCAGCGATCCGGACGAGCTGGAAGAACGGGGCCTGGTAAATGTTTCCGTCTCTACACCGAAGCAGCGTATCAATCGGAAATGCTTCCAACCAGTATCCCCGAAATTCAACGCCAAAATCTCTCACATACGATTCTCATGCTAAAAGCCATGGGCATCAATGACCTTCTTCATTTCGATTTCATGGATCCTCCCCCAACGAATACTATGCTTACGGCCCTTGAAGAACTCTACGCCCTCTCCGCTCTTGACGACGAAGGCCTTCTAACCAGGTTAGGACGAAAAATGGCTGACTTCCCTATGGAGCCAGCCTTAGCCAAAGTGCTAATCGCCTCCGTCGAGATGGGTTGCTCAGACGAAATGCTCAGTATCGTCGCCATGCTTTCAGTACACAGCATATTCTATCGGCCCAAGGAAAAGCAACAACAAGCGGATCAGAAAAAGGCCAAATTTCACGACCCCCATGGCGACCACCTCACCCTTTTAAACGTCTACAACGGATGGAAGAATTCACGCTTCAGCAGCCCTTGGTGTTTTGAGAACTTCATACAGGCTCGGCAGATGCGGCGCGTGCAAGATGTGCGCGAACAACTGGTTACCATCATGGAGCGCTATAAACACAAAATAGTCTCCTGTGGGCGAAACACGACCAAGGTCCGGCAGGCGCTCTGCTCAGGATTCTTCCGAAACGCAGCTCGTAAGGACCCACAGGAAGGTTATAAGACTTTGATCGAGGGCACCCCTGTCTACATGCATCCCAGCTCCGCGCTATTTGGGAAGGCCGCTGAGCACGTCATATTCCACACTTTGGTTCTTACGACGAAGGAATATATGCATTGTACTACAAGTATAGAACCAAAGGTATGTACCTTCCTTCCCCTTATTCTCCCCTATAATATTTCCCCTATCATCCCTGTTCAAATCCGAAGCAAAATTGAATATTCGTTACTAATTTTTGTTTTACCAAAACAGTGGCTCGTTGAAGCAGCACCGACATTCTTCAAAGTCGCACCAACTGACCGTCTCTCGAAACGGAAAAAAGCAGAACGAATCCAGCCTCTGCACAACCGTTTCGCAGGCGACGACGACTGGCGATTATCCGCGCAAAGACGCCAAGGAAGAGGTGGTGGTGGTGGAACTTGGGGTTGAAAAAAGAACTATACTTTTGTTACACTCCTTTTCATGTCCATCTCATATGGGTTATACTATTTGGCAACGCCTCACGTATGTAATTACTATATACACTTACCTTTTTTTTCTTACGGCGTTTTAACCGGGGAAACAACGGGCTGATTGCTGGCGCTGCTGGTTTTGTTATTTAACTTTCTTTGATATGTGCACTTGATGAATCGACTTCACGGGGTGGTAAACAAATAATTTGGCTACCTTAATTAGACGAGGGTATTTAATAGAAAAAATGGGCCATCCCTACCGCTACTTCCTCATCAATCTATTTGCCGTTTCATTTAATCATTTCGTTAGAAATGGCGTCCTTAGATAACGCAAGGAGAAAGAGGATTTACGTGACGGGGATACTGTCTGCACAAAGTCCAATATCGATGAGGAATGAAAGTATATTATTTATCAATGTACCTGACCTACCCATACCACGACCTAACCATCATGTAGATATATGTAGACATAAAATGATAAGCGAAGGAGAGAGCGAGGGCATGAAAATACCTGAAGCCAAAACGACAGAAGAAGCAAGAATAGAAATAAGGGTACGAGCGGAAATATTGGATGCCAACAGCAACGAAATAAAGGAGGCAAAACGAGACAATCAGGAAATGCGCAAATGAAGAAACCGAGGCCGTACATAAGAAGAAATAAAAAATTGCCAAACACGCAAGCAAAAAAATCACTAACGTACGTGGGTAAAACTATAAACAAATCCCATCCATCCCAAAGTCCAAAAAACGAACAAGGAAAAGGTCCACAAAATAGTAAAACTCGCGAATATGAGGTAGGTCAGGTAGGATGATAAATTATATTACGCAACAAAAAGCTGGCTACGCAAATTGTTGGTTATGCCCCAGTGTGAAAAGGTGAGATTTGAATCCTCTCAATGTTAGCCCTAGTCCTGCGGTACAGGCTCAGTTATAGTTGATTTCAAAGGAGGGTAGGTGAGGGCTTCGAGATTCTTAATAAGTCACCCGCGAGGAAATTTTTAGCGGTATTGGCCCATCATTCCTCCTCCATTCCTAGCATCCATGCCGTCTCCGCTGGGAGGGCCAAACATGTCAAATGACTGCCTAGCCGACGGTTGGGGTGGGCCTTGAGGAGGCATGCCACCATACTGGCCAGCATTGCCATGAGACATACCCATCATCCCATCAGGTGTGTGAGGCATTGGTGGGAATGCAGAGGGTGGTGGGGCATTCATATTCATATAACCTGGGGGAGGCATCATGCCAGGAGGAGGTACAAATGGTGGCGGGCCAGCCCCCATCGTATTTCGTTGATAAGCTTGCCGGTCATTCGGAGGTGGGCCTGTTGCATGCATGGGCATAGGAGGTGCGGCTGGGAAGTTTGGATTCATATTTCGGTTTGGTTGCTGAGCAAGTCCAGGTGGCAACATGAATTGGTTGGGGCCAGGCGGCTGCGGTTGTTGGTTAGGCCATCCAGGCGGCTGGACTTGCTCAAATCCAGGTGGGCGTTGGAGCGCCATTGGGGGTTGTCCAGGGCCAGGTGGACGAACTCCAGAGGGCTGGTTAGGGGTCTGGTTACCTTGCGATGGCGGGAAACCCATATCATCAAAATACCCCATAGGGGGCCCGTTAGTGGTTCTACGGCGAAGCTGCTCTCGTGGATCCTGCGGCTCCGGTCTCCTGACATTAGCAATTGCTGGATCATCAAGGAAAACAGGAGATTTCTGCTTCTCCAACGCTTGAGCTCTTGCCTGCACATCTCGCACATTCATTGCTCCACCAGTTTGCAACGAAGCAGACGGAGCTTGAGGGTGGCCGTAGGAAATTTTGGACCGCTGCATAAGTTGAAGTAGGAACTCCGTGTCACGATTCGGCCCAGACGGTTCTTTTGTTGGTTTCTGGACGAAGAGAGCCTCCAGCCCCGGAGGAGGGCGGTCTCGAGGAGAGTTCAATGGAGCATACTCTTGTCGCATATAAGATTCTTGTACAGGGGACGACATGGTTGTTGACGATTTAACATAATCTGCTTGTGGTGGTGGGGCCTGCGATGGTTGCTGTTGCATTGACCCGTCCAACTGAGGGCTCGCCTTCCGAGACTTGTTTCCTCCAAGCATTTGTAATATTCGCTGGAATCCTTCTTGATCTGCATCGGTTGAAGCTGGCCGGACCTGCTCAGTGCGGATTATGGTTTGAGGCTCCGGTTCCCGATTCGCAGGATCGGAGGGCGAGTTGAAAATACCGGCAAATCTCGATGCTTTCGTCGCCTTGCTTGGGAGCGACTCGATATTGGTATTTCCATCCGGAATAATCTCGGGAGTATTATCGCGGACTTGTTTATTCTCACTCCACAGGCCAAAGAACTTGTCCAGGCCGGGGTCCACGAGAGACGGATCCAAGGTCCCAAATATTTCGCCATCAAGCCGTTTAGATGGCTCCTTTGATTTGTGTTCTATGTTCACTGGCTCTGAAGAAAGTTCCTTCTTTTCCTCCTGGGGCGCTGCTTGAGCAGAGCCTGCTTTCATGCGCTCTTTCCAGCGCTGGAAATCTGCTTGAGTGTGCGTCTCTTTGTACCCTTCTCGATCCGTCGAATCCAACCACTCTGGTTCCTGCTCATGCTTCGTCGGTCGATTCCAGTCCCTATCCCCGCCATGGCCACCACGGCGCCATTCACGTTGTCTAACCGGCGTCTTTTCCTCCTCGCCATCCACTGCATCCTGTGTCTCCCCATCTCGGAACCAATTATCATGTTTGACTCTACCCTGGCCGTCTCTTCGGGGTGGATACCGGCCTTGTTCCTTGTCTCGAGGAGTCCGTTCATTGCCACCTTCCTGGTGGTCACGATGATCGCGCATCTCCCACCGCTCTGAATCTCCATTCCGCCTGGGTCTGCTATCAGATTCTTCTGGACCAAATGTCCGGCGGGTTCTCCCACTAGACCAGTCTTCTCTATCGTCTCGGCCAACGCGGCGGCCATTGGCTAAGGCTGGTTTCGTATCCCTCCGGTCGTTATCTCGATCCCCAATGTCCCTATCTTTGAAGAATTTGTCCCGAAAATTGTACCGATCTTGTTTCTGGTCGTCGGTTTCATTAACTTTTGTAGAGGATCGATCGGTAGCATCGATCGATTTGCCGAACCCACGGGACGCAGATGCAAATGAAGTCCTGGGCGGGCCCAAAACAATATCTTCTAAAACGGGGGGGAAGTTAAAGCTAGCTGAATATGGCGGTAATTTAAAAGATACCCAATGCTTACCTGAAGCTGAGTTACGCGAGATATGGCGGCTCTCAAAAAAACTTGACCTCCTGTTCGGAAGATCTTGTTGAGTGCTTTGCTCTCGACTATTAGGATTCTTCTTTTGCAGGGGCGGGTCTGGAGGTGGTCTACAACAAAACGCTGTTAACAACGGGTTGCCAACAAAACAAAGCGCACAGACTTACCCCATCCATTCTTCTATAGGAGGCAAGTTATCTGGTTTGACAACTAGGGGAGAATCGCGTAGCTGTAACAGCTCCGACGGCTGGTATCGTCGGGCCATGGGAGAAAGTGTCGAGGGCTAGGGAGGGAGAGGTTCTCATGACCCCGAGGAGGGGATATGAGGGGGATGAAGGCGGCTGAAGCCAAATGGAAAGGCAGAACGGGGGAATTATATTGTTTCGAATGTGGATTAATAGGTATAAAGAGTAGTCCGGTGCTGTTTGTGGCGAAGTATTTCAAGGGTTTGGCCTGGAGCTGGGAGGTGAGATCGGAGTATAATTGAGTGTAGGATGTCCAGGAAGCTCAATGCTGGTCGAGTCTGGGGTGAGGGTGTGCCAACAGGATGTCGACTTGGGTAATGAAAGTTGCGGGTGTCTGCGAAATGAGGTCTCCGAACTGTTGCGTCTGTTTGAAAAGTGCGTAGAGGGCTGGTTTGTGCGTTGGTTGTGGCCAGGATTGCGTGGAGACAAGTTGAAGGTTGAATGTTTGAGATTTTTTTGGTTGGGCCCAAAGAGGCAAGTCTATCACCAATCCAGCCAGACAGCTTTTTTTCGGGCAAAAATCGAGCGAGAGAGATGAGCCTCAGCGCAACATGGAAGATTTATATCATCTCAAGCACAACAGTATCAGTGTATTCACAGGATTACGGCATGAAGCGTTCGTTGGAAGCAAATATATGACGATGTGTGTATTAAATGATTAGTTATAACACGCGGAAATTTATGAGCAAGGTACCTCATTCACCTATATACAAGAATTTCCGACAGCTTCACCAATATACGCGTACAAGAATTGCCCCTATCCGGATAGCTTCTTCATCCTCTTAAAAAAGCTGCAAAATCCTCATCCACCAGTGACCACAATATTCTACCGCATTCCCCAGACCTCTCCTCACCCTATGGTATGAGCAACCGCCTGTGGCAAAGACGATCCGCTCCACTTCCCAATCCATTCATGATCAGATTTATTGTACAGTTCACTGGCAATTGCCCGGAGGATATCACTCTGGTTATCGTGTACTGATACTTGGCCTTGGATCCAGCTGAGCGCCCCATTCCGCGTTAAAAGAGTAGTACTCCCACCTACCTCGCATGCCCTGAACATGAGATGCAACACAGACTTCCGCAAGGATTCTGGCAAGCTTGGGGAGTTGTAGAGAGAAAGCACCCGTTCGAAGACATTAGCACGTCGGTAGATGTCCATGTCCTAAAATTTCGCGGGTCAGCGTGCGCTCGAAGAACCTGTATCAAATGCGAAGGAAGGACTATCATACCTTCTTCGTTCGCAGGCCATTAATGAACAAACCAAGCAGCCACCCCACTTCCTCATGGTAGCTGTCATCGTATTCGGACTCGTGCAACAAAATTTTATCTATCCAGTAAGATGGAATCTTGCCAACCTCCCATCGCGGACCCTTGTTCAAGAATTTGTTTACCTTGCCGTAGATCTTGTGAAGGGGATCCGCAAGTACCATCACTATCCGAGCGGCAAGCTCGCCAGCAATGTACGGGAGCGGTGTATCTAGGCCAACTTCCTTAGCAGTTTCCAAAACTTCGCCAGCAGCAATATAGATAGGTTGGCTCTCCTCGTATGTCGATTCCTAAAAGACCTGTTAAAATCTGAAAAGTTTTTACTTTGTATATGATGGGATTAATACTTACACGGATCTTAACCATAAAGCGAGATAGTGCTGCGCTGGCCTGCCTCCGGATTTCCCCATATTCTGAACACAGACAAAGCATCAATTCGCCAATATGGCCTTTCTCCAGCGCAATCTCGATTTCCTCTCTTTCCCATCGATTCAGGACTGGATGTGATTCGCTCTCAGCAGGCAGCGCGCCAAACATCTCTGTCAGGTTGACGCGGGGGCCCTGATCCTGAGTTTCGGATTTGGAAGAAACATCCGCAGTAACTAGAGTATGGCCATTTCCATTCTGATCGACTGTTTCCTTGGCGTTTTTAAATGCGTCTTTCAAAGCTGACCGCGCCTTTTTGTTTTCGATGGTACTAATAACCGAATCGCGCACAGTTTTCAAAACCCTCTTGTCCTCTCCGGCCACGGTTAACAACCCAAAGAATCGAGATATCCAACTCGAGATTATCGTTTGCTTGTCACGCTGCCCGCTTTTGACAACGAATGGCCACTGTTCGTTGACAACGCCAACAAGAAGGCTCAAGTTCTCCTGGCCGCCACCAACTAACGACTCAGCGAGATCTAAATAGAGGACGGGCTTCTTGACCATTCTTGTAATGCAGTTGTCTAGAAATTCTAATTGAATTGTAAGAGCAACGCTGTCGGACGCGTCAATGCTTAATACCAGTGCGTTAAAAGAAGCCGGGCTTGAAATAACTGAGTTCTGGATTAACACGTCTTGGATTAAGCTTTTAATATCGTCGATGGGAGCTTGAACAGTGGCCGGGTTGGTAAGGACTTGGAAAACAGAGACAAAGGCAGAGAATTGGAGGGATTCTGTATATATTTCAAATTAGTTTACTTGTCGAAGAAAAATTAAACTTGTAAAATGTATAATCTATCTTACCTGGTTTCTGCCACCAACGCATCATGGGAGACTCGCGGGCAATAACCAACAAGTTCTGTAACTGGCTGAAGAGAAATGCTTTATCTCCAGGCTGGCAATCCCCGTTGTTAAGTTGTTTCAAAACATCAATCAAGGTCAACGAAATATCGAATTTCTCCTCCAGAGCAACGGTGGGAATAACCTGGTAAAACATAGCGAGAAGTTCGAGCACGGCGTCTTGCTGTTGGAGGTTGTCTGTTGCAGTATTTCTGAAGAGTAGTATGACATCTTTCATCGAGGGAGATCTTCGGCAAAACTCCTCAACGAGCTTTCCCGCTGCTTGGGTCCAGAGTTCTTGTCCGGTTTCTCTCTCCGCACCAAAAATCCGAAGAACCTTCTGTAGCTTGCGAAGAGCCAAGGTGATAGTCCGAACCGCGAATAAAGTAATTATGTCCGTATTTTGATTTAGACATCTTGTCAAGATTTTCTTCGTTAGTGGTCGAGGAAGTATGCTTTCGATCGCAACATTCACCGGCGGCGGGATGAGTACTGTGCTGCCCTTCCATCCGCAATTTTTAGGCACTGGAAGTTGGATTGTAGAGAAAAGAAAAGCGGACTCTCCTAGCCAGCTTGGGGTGGGTTTAGGATCAGACGTGAACATAGTTCGCTTTGAGAAGAAGTCAAACACCAACTCGGGTGCAGCGCTGAAGATTTTCAGTAGAAGTTCCATTTGCAAGGTATCTGAATCTGGGCGAAGAAGCTGTACTAATGCCGATAGATTTCCGTTACGAACTGGAACTGACTCCTTATATTTATCAAAATGGGCGGGAGAATCGAGCCCTAGGGGAATTGCACCATCGTCGTTCGACGGCAGCACATCAGGGTTGCTTCCAGCAGGATACCATCCGGTTTCCGGGAGTAATACTCCTTTCTCTGGGGTCGTGCAAACTGCCAACAACAGTTTATGAATCTCGTTTGATACAGATTGTTCGTTTACCACAGGCTCGTCGGATTCCTTCTCATACCCATAGAGAGTGACGAGTCGTTCGAGATTATGACGGTTTAGGAATCGACTTTTAACATTCCGCGAAAGAGATGCATCACTCGCAATATGCTTATCAATAGCGCGTATAATATCGATAACAATGTCTCGAGAATCTTTGCGGATGTCTTCCAAGAAAGCACGGATGAGTTTCCCTTGACCGATGATATCCTCTTTAGCAGTGGCATTTTGGAAATTCAAGTTAGCGAGCAGGTAACGCTGAGCGTTTCGGCGGAGTGTTGACTTTTGTCGACCTTCAGCGTCTGTCTCTGCAGGAGATTTGCGGACACTGAGGAAGTGATCAAGCCGTTTGAATGTGATTTCTCGCCGGCCATAAACAAGGCGTGCAACGACACCCCCATCAAAGCCCACAATTTCTGTAAGAAGGCGTAAGCAGGGAGAAATCAAATGTTCTTTGGTCTTGCTCGCGGTAAATGCGCGATTGAAGAGCTTGAGCTGCTCCTTTTGCAACAAAAATTTGCACAAGACCAACCCGAAATCTCGAAACTCTAAGTGGCTAGAAATCGTCTTTAGGAAAAGTGCCAGCACAGATGGAATCAATGAGAGTAGGGACTCTTGATTTTCGCTCTCCGCAAAATTCCATGTTTGGAGTAGATCATGGAAGCAACTTGCTTGAGTTTCATCGTCCGCGTTCACGAGCTGAGAATCGCAATAAGCTTTGAGAATGCGGAGCTTTTTCGCTTTTTCGTTTTCTTTCTCAGCTTCGTTGATTGAAACGAGGAAGTCCTTGAAATACCGAACACCTATTTCTAAAATCAGAGAGTTGCTCGTCGCCATAAAATAGGAACATAAGATTAGAAAGATAAAGATATAGCCATTAGCAGGCATTCTACATACCCTGTTTTACTTCCTGCGCAGCACTCTGCTGGAAGGCAAGAAGATTGCGGAGCTGTGTGTGAGAGGTAATTGTCACAGTTGGCATCGGTACCCCGGGAGAGTCAACATCTATTTTCCTCCTCTTCGCGCGCGAGGCGTCCTCCTGGAAATGTGCCATGGTTGAGCGCTGCTGAGTTGTAGCTGTTCTTGTCAAGAGAAATAATTTTGCTGGCGAGTTTTTCGCTTTTCATATAAAATTTCATCGCGCGTTGTGATTGGTCGCTGGGCAACCTCACGAACTTTCTTCACAACCCTGGAAGTTCGCAATGTTAACCAACTTTACGCTTGAGGCAATGATAACCTAAGGATTTAAAATGTGTAGGAATAGGAATAGGAAGAGGATTATTTGGTTATTTTGTTTTAACATTCATTCATATCTCATCCTCTGATTGCAATCCTCCTAGAAAATATCTTACAATGAGGTATCTATAGCTTGCGGATTGCCCTTACTTCTCAGCGAATGGGGGCTTGTTTTAATATCAATTTCACTCAAACCACCAGGTTAACTATGATTTAATCCTTTTACTCTTTCCCTTAACCCGCTCCACCAATTTGTTCAAATCATCGGCCTCAGCTACACTCTCAACGTTCCTGGAATCAGTGCCTTTCCTTCTCTTCTTCCCGGGCTCAGGCAGTCCCCGATCCACGACACTATCATCCTTATTTCGCCGCCTTTTCCGCCCTTCCTCCAACAATGCCTTCATGCCCTCAGTTGCCTTGAACCGCGGATTGGAAGGATCAATGGCAAACTCATGATTCTCCCACAGTCGTTGGAATCGCTCATCCTTTACGTCGACCTTGAAATCATCTGGCGGCAGTTCAGGAGCGTCACCCTTCTTTCCCTTCTTCTTTCCGGTTTTCCGTGCTCGTTTCTCGGCTTTCTCAATATCCTTCATATCAAAATGTTTAACATGCGAGGTCTTGTCGTCGACCATGAGTAGCTCAAGTTCAGCACGCTTCGCAGCGGTGGCGGCTTCATCTGCTTCTCGCTCTTCGCGTTTCTTCCGTCTTTCCTCTCTACGTTTCGCCGTTGCAGCAGCTGCGTCCTGCTCAGGAGCAGTGAAAAACGGATCATCAAAGCCCAAATCTTCCTTTTCATCCTTCGAGACTTCGGGGGCTTTGTTTGCGGTTTCACTATCCTCTGGCAGAGGCTCGCCATTTCTAGCGGCCTTCATTCTAGCTTTTCGCATCGCTTTCCGCTCCCTCTCCTTCCGTATATATTTTTCTGCTGTGGTCTCTTCCTTTTCCGGTTCGTTCTCAAATACGTTCCCACCAGATGCTCCTGTAGAAAGGCCCGCGGAGAATGTTATTTCCATATCCCCAACCGGCCCTTTACTCCTAGATTCAGTTGAGGACTTATCCTTGTTGAAGCCAAGCAAAGCTCGCATCTTCTCTCGCGCAGCCTCCTTTTTGCTTAGTTTAACGGGGGCAGCGGTCACAATGGAGCCGTCTCCCGCTGTAGCATCGACAACTTCTACTCCGCCATCCTCATCATCCTCGTCATCAGAGCTATCGCTGCCCAAGTATGCTTTGAGGTCATTCTCGTCAATCTCTTTCCTACTGCCTTTGAACGCTCTTGCTTGTGCTTCCTTCCGACTCGTATCATCCGCGTCCCACGTAAGCTTGACTTTACTATGCTGCAAGGCATCAGTCACAAATTCGCTAGGTTTGTATCCACTAGGAATTCTGTCGCATTCATCTCTCGGGGTATCATTTGAGAAATCGGTTTCGTCAGGGACGAATCTAAGGTCGAAAAAGTTTGCACTGCTCATATACTCAGTCCCATCCACAGCGTCATAGATATGTTTGGCAACTGCTTCGGACGAGCAGATCAAAATGGCGTAGAAGTAGCGGAGCCTTTCAAGCTGGTACTTGCGTAGATGTACGGAATCAAACTCGTCCCCTTGATCTTCCTTAATTATAGACTGTTTGATTTTCTCTTCCTCCTCTTCCTCATCCGATTCTTCGCTTTCCAGTTCACTATCGCCTAGCTCGCTGTCTTCATCCTTCTTCTTTGAAGCAAAAATTTCTTTCGGTGGCCCCTCCATTTCCTCCCTCTCCATCCTTTCCCGTCCAAATTCACTAGGATATATCGAAACCTTGTGGATACTCCCTCCAGGTGGTAAAAAGCTCGAAAAGACAGCCATTAGATCTTGCGCGCGAATATTATCCCAATCCAGATTAACGACCGCAATCCGCCGACTGACATCGCCAAGTGGTACATCGCTTTGCTGTTGATTGGGAAACTGTACTTCCTCCACGTCATCCTCAACATCCTCATCCTCTTCTTCACTCGAGCTCTCATCCGAAGAGGAGTCGGAGAATCCTCCATCCCTTGCCGGGTCGTAGCCCCGTTTATCTACCTTGCGCAATTCTTTTTCTACCACCGCATCATCGTCCACACTCATATTGTCATCATCACCTTCTTCTTCTCCTTCTTCCGCGTCCTCTCCCCGCTCTTCTTTGCCTTCATCCTCCTCGTCCTCATCAAGTCTGTAGAATCTCTCCAACTGCTTTTTCGTATCATCCCTCTGCAACTTCCTGCCGTACCTGTCGACTGCTGCATTTTTTGAAAAGTCTTCATCGCGCAGCATGTGCGCGAATCGCTTATCCAATTTGACATGGGTATGTCTCTTGCTAGGCAGCCTATATCGGGGATCGGACTGGATGTTGGCGAATCGTGGATCAGCTATAATAAGGTCGAAGCAGTCTAGGTTAGCATGAGGGGTACATAGAACAGCATTTCTGCACCCTCCTTTTACACCTGGTAGTAAAAAGGAGGTAGGTACCATAGTCCGCACGTACTTATAACTGGTCCAGTTCCATGTTTTCCAGCTGCTCGTGAGCTTGCCGATTTCGGCTTCTCATTCTTCCCCGAGTCGGACATGGCGACCTGCTTCAAAAATAGCACCGATATGTATATGTTGCGGAACGGAGCTCTTCTTTAAATAATATTCATTCAGGGTTGATGGGGGGTGCTAAAGCGGAAGACGCATGGATTATATCCTCGTAGCCTCTTCCCAATAACTGCGCAGTGGAAAATTTTCTGTTCGTCGCGGGTCTTCAAGCTTGAACGATCGTTTTAGATTTTTTTTTTTGTGATGCTGGTGGAGGTGGTCCGTGCATTGACTTTTTCTTAATCCCAGCTCCACGCCAGCGCTCACATTCGGAAAATATAGTTCATTCCAAATACAATGATATTATGTACTGTATTTCAGCCAAGAGGTATTATCCTTATGGAAAGCTGAGGTCTATAGTTATTTATGGGCATGGCATCTCATCAAACTCCACTTGACTCTAGCAATCATTTCCAATACAGCGTAATGATCCAATGGAAAGTCGGAGAAATAGTTAGACGGAAAAAAACAAAGGACAATGAGATGGAACAGGCACGCTTCGCTGCAAATCGGAAGAAAAGCCAGGGGAGCGGGTATTTCAATCACCTAACACCCGAAATAGCGCTTCTCAATCCATCTTGATTCTCCTTCATCTTCTATTCGACCCACCACAACCTTAACGTCGGGATAGACAGCAGTTAATCTCTGCAAACCGCGCTTGCCTGCGGCGAATGTCACGAACACGATACGCCCTTCATCTACTCCATGGTCGACAAGGACTCGCACCGCCATCAATGCAGCTCCACCACTGGACATCTGTGGATCAAGCAGCATGACAGCGGCGTGGTCATTGATATTCCGGGGTAGTTTGAGAAAATGCAGTTCAGGTTCCCCTGTGCGGTAATTTGTTTGAATGAGAACCCGGCCAGTTATACAGTCTGGGATTGTTCGTTTAAGGCCCGTCTCAAGGCAAGAACCGCCGCGAAGGATAGCAACGGCGGATACTGTACCTGCAGGCCGCAAGCCATGATAAATATATTGCTCAGGTGTGGTCACCGTGGCGGGGACGAATGGCATGGTATCCAGCGCACTATCTTATCTCTTAGCTCATACAACTGCTTTGGATGCATAGAACGGGCAAAGTTAAGGAAGGAAATGAGGTACCGTTCTATCATGAGGCATGCCAACCGGTCAAAGTAGAACACAAAATCAACCTGCTCTGTATGCGGGTTTTGTAAAATGGTGTTTATCCCCACCAACTGGGGAGTCTGCTCCATGACGATAACATTCGCGGAGAGCGGTTGCTCTTCAACTTGCTTGCCCAGCCTTTGTAGCTCAAGATAATGGGCTTCAGATTTCTCTCGAAGGTTTCGCTGGATATGCTTAACCACCATATCTGATTTCGTCAATTCGGGTACTCGGATGAACAGCTGAGCAATCATGGCGCATACCTATTGCAGTCTTGTTTTCAATGCCTCGGGGAATTATTATGTCTTTACAACCGGTCAACAACGAACGTTTTGCCTTGTTAAGGGGGATAAATACCGGATATGTGGCGTTGAGGCTCCACAAATCTTGTGTACGATGGCTTTACAAATTTGAACCATTGCTTGATGACGCCGTCTATCGTTCTTCCTCTATCCCGAACGTCTCGCAGAACTTGCAGTGGGCATTTCCATTAGTCGCATAATCCTCCTAAATCAAAAAAAGAATACGCCCAAGCAATTGTTGCAGTGGTTCTTACTTCTTCGCCCGAGGCAAACGTCCATATCGGCTTCCACGAAAATCTAATTCCGTTAGCTAGAGAGGGCAAAGGTTTACGAAGTCTTGCTACATGCCTTGACATCCATCATGTCTGCTACTCTTGAGTCCGTAAAAGCCAGTATTCCTTCGAGGATGACAACATGCGGGGAGTATAGAGAGATGGTCTTCTCTTCCCGCTGATGTTTCTCGAAGGAATATATAGGTATTTCTACCTTCCGGCTACATGGCAATGGACTAATTAGCAAGGATCTACAGGCATAAGGCTTACCAGAATCTGCTGCCAGATCTTACCCCTTTTTGAGGGAATGGAGCGTATCCACGAGGAGGTCAAAATCGATTGCGTCCGGCGAATCGAAATCATATTCATTTTCATGCGCAATGGCATTTTGCTCGGGGGTAAGAGGTTTATAAAACGAGTCCTTTAGAAGCAATCCCAAGTTAGTCCTTAACGGCCGCCGAGATCATGTATCCCACCAATGCTAAATACCATAACGAGAATCACCACCCACGGCAAGTTCAGCGAATTGATGATTTCCATTGCAACTGAGGATTTGCCGGAGCCGGAGCCGCCAGCAATTCCAATAATAGTCATATCCGCCCATGGCGGGGAGTATCGGGCTCGGAGTTCCACCATGGTGAGTAGCTAGGTATGGAGACGACTAAAGGGCGCGAGTCTGCGAAACCACCACGCGACCCTGGTCATGGGATGGCGCACCGTGGAAGTCCTCCGTGGATGGAAGATGAAGTGTATAAAACGAGATGCTCTAATCTGCCGGTGTCATGATAAGGAATAAAAATAAGACAACAATGAATATGTATATATGGAAGTGTACATGGGTGTTTTATCCCGTCCACGCTCTATCAGCCATCACCCAGCTAGCAATCTTGATCGCTGAGAGATGCTTGTAGCTGGAGGGTTGTGTTGCTTGGTCCAACTTCCAAGGTTCAAGGAAGTGGAGAGATCAGACTCACGTGCTGAAATCCATATCACATGAGCGCCTAAGTCGGCTTGGCGTCTGCTGAGTCAGAAGCGCGGCCTCGCACTACCTTTTCTGCATATTTTTTCTCGTCCAACCTCATTCTCCTTCTTCCTCCTCTCTTGTCACCACCAGATCAACTCTCCAGCAGCCTGTCAACTCACCCCATGGCTTGCGAGCTGAAGGGTTCCTCGTGTCATCTCATCTTGAGTCTACCACCTTCCTGCTTTCTTCTTGCTGTAAGCCAGGAGTAGTCAAGTGTCCTTGATCATGACGTCTGCCAACTTTGTATGTGGCATCCCCGTGGGCTTTCTACCAGCACAGTGGGAATACTGAACGTTCCAGATGTCTCCAACCCCTTCTACTACCACGCCAACATGGCATCATTTCGAGAAGAAGGTCGAGGACGTGAAGCCATCAAAGACGTGAGTCCATATCCAATATTTTTATCCACGTTGCTCTGCGCATATACCATGATGTGTTTACAAAATCAAGTTGGGAATCTCTCTGAAAACACTTGAAGAGAATATGTTAACTTGTCCTTCTGATTTGCAATTATTGCCTTCCGTATTGCCCTGGTTCACACTGTTTATAGCTATCATGGATATTGGCTAACGGGTGCATTTTAAAGTGATATCAATTTCCTTGTGATGGATTATCTGGTCGCAAATGGCTACCCATCCGCGGCACAAAAGTTTGCTATAGAGGCTAATATCCAACCAAAGCCTGATGTGGACTCAATCCAAGAACGGGTGGCTATTCGAAATGCTATTCATTCAGGAGATATTCAGTCCGCTATCGAGAAATTAAACGAGCTGAACCCGCAGGTACTTACACCTTTTTTTTTATTGTTGTCATTTATCCTTGTATATTTGAACATATATATCTCCTCCTTGCTATGATTAAATTTGTTTCATGCACCACTCATATACCTCCTCGGTGTTGATGATAAAAACTCATCTTCAGTCCTCAGTATGACCAGCAATCACTTAATGTTTTCTGCAACGCTTCATTGTCATATAGCTTCAAGCTTTTACTAACAGGCGATTTGCAGATTCTGGACAGTGATCCTTCTCTTCACTTCTCCCTTCTTCGATTACAGCTCGTTGAATTGATACGGGCCAGTACATCCACCCCAAATGGAGATATTACCCCCGCCCTGGACTTTGCTACGTCACACCTCGCCCCTCGCGCACCCACTAACCCGCAGTTTCTCGAGGATCTTGAAAGGACGCTGTCGCTCCTTATATTTCCATCTGATAATCTTGCTCCTTCGTTAGCTGCGCTACTGGACCCAGAACTCCGGAAAAGCATTGCGAACCATGTAAATGAAGCCATTCTACACAGCCAAGGCGCACGGCGTGAGGCGCGCCTACGTAACCTTGTCAAGCTTCGGTCCTGGGCAGAGCAGAAGGCACGTGAGGCGAAGAAGGACTTACCTGAAAAAATCGATATTGGCCTCGAGCAAGATAGGAACGACCGTAATGAGAGTAGCCAAAGCGAAAACCACAACGGTAGCACTGATGATGCCATCATGCATGAGCATGGAGAGGTGGATCCAATGATATCATAGCATATGCTGTCGACACGTTAATACTAACTCACAGTCGGATCTATTTCTCAAACAGCCTAGAGAGTGGAACAAGGACACCTGCTTGGTGGTTATCTGCTGCGATGTGTCCTACATATCTTTTTGTTTTCGGATTTCTTTCTGTCCTTTAGCGTGGCGTTTTGGAGTCTTCATGCATGGAGCCGGTTGCCATTCGTTCCGAGAGGCGGCGGTTTGGCCTAAGAAGCCTTCCCGAACTCGATTTCCATCCGTGTTTGAATTATCCTAGAGTGCATCTAGGCTCTGTATGAAATGACGCAACATACTAGGAAGGTGATGGCCGAGGAATTGTGTTTTCGCGTTTATTTTTCTGTGCCTCCGTGGCACTCGACTTTTTAATGAGACATGTACTTCATATTTCACGATTTCATATCTGTGCCATAAAGAGAATACGTCCCATTCAAAGATACAACTTCATATGTATTTTAACTCGCTTCACTACGCCACCTATATAAATCGGCTACATGAAGCCCACCGTTGTCTATATCGATATGTACACGAGGGTCAATCAACCTGCATTTGTCCTTTGAAACTATGGAATCTTGAAATAGTATATCAAATATAAGTCATAATAACCACCGCCTTGGGCAAGAGCTACCCATCCAATACAAAAAGCAGAATCCATAAAAACACCATCCCAAAAGCAAACAAATGAAACCGTCGAAGAAAGGAGTGTGGCCTGAGGGGATGACTACATGTTGAAAAAAAGAAAAGAAAAGAAGGAGTGTTTCTCGAAAAGAAGTGTTTCGTCGGTGATCCGAGTCCTGTTGACCGCCATTGAAAGGTAGATAGGACAATAGTTGTTCATGAACAGCGTAGGGATGCGGAAAACGCGCCGCGCTCTGCCCTGTCTCCAACTTGGAGACCACGAGGTTGAAAGAGATGTTGGTGAGAATAATATTGGTATGTAAGTGGGTAGGGTATCGTTCGCGTCTATGGAAATGGCCCTCTAGCGGCCGTGTCTTTTATATTGTCTTTATCTTCGCTCACAGGAAAGATGCGGAAAATATTCACTCGAAACGGGGATATGCAATGCTGTTGTTAGAAGCTCGTCATATCTGAATCGATGTTCTTGAGTTAGTTCGGGATTTTGATTGTAGCGGGTCATTTCCAAATTCACCAGACGGCATATTCTAAACACGGAAAAAGGGAGAACGGTTCCCTTAAAATATAGGGTGAATGCTGTTTTAACATACCTCTTCCAAACATGGCTCTCTTCGTCCAATCCATCGCCAGCAAAATTCTAGTTCGTAAACTGACACTCTGCGCAAAATATATACTTCGCCAAAGATACACCGCCAGTAACCCACCTCCCCAGCTCATCCCATTGAAGTCAAAAATAGCGGCATTGCCAATATATGCCAGACTACCAAGATGTTTGTATCGGAAGGCCTTGTAGACCGCTTCGTCCAAGTCGCCATAGTCTACCTCATTCGCGTTCATGCCAGGCATGGCCTGCGCAATTTTATTGAACTTGATGCCCAGATACTTTCCCTGCTGATTCGCTCTTTGTGCCGTTGCAGGCAATGATGTCAGCTTGGAGTCGATTTGGAGGAGCAGTTCTCGCAGCTCGTCGAAATCAAGGGTACCGCTGCGGTCTTTGTCGTATTGTTCAAAGAGCCTATCTAGGCGGCGTAGATGACTGGATGCCTGTGGGAACCGCCTCTTCACGCGCTGGGCTACGTTCCGCCATTCTGAAAAGGTGAGGTGGACCTTTTCTGGATCTTTGCCCTTTTCCCAGGCAATGGTACGGAGGAAGATTACTATATGCTCTGCCACGTTGTTTTGGACGCTGGCGCAGTCTCCGATGGCATATACGTCTCCCATTGGAGTTCCGTTCACGCGAAGATGAGAATCCGTCAGAAGGGTAAGCTTGTTAGTCTGTGCACCGAGTTTCTCAGCGAGTCGTTTGCAGAATGCGTTTTGGGCTGCATTATTATTCCGATGTTAGAGAGAACAAAATATTGGGTGTGCCTAGAGGGGGCTTTCTACTGACAAACTCCTGTCGACCACAAACAGAAACCCATGGGAATCTCTTTTAAGATCGGCTTTCCATCCTCTATCTGTGTGAAAAGGATCTTGTCCTTTCGCACTTCCTTGACCCGCGAGTTTGTAAGGACATCGACTTGATCATTTGCAAACCGTCGCTATCAGAGTCAGTACACAATAAAAACTAAGTATTCCCCAGGAGCCAGGCATACCTCTGCATACTCAGATAGAGTTTGATCATATGTATTGAGAATGTGAGAACGGCTAATAAAATGCATTAATAATCATAAACATACTGGTTTAGTAGACAACGAAAATACCTTTGAATAAGATGCACGGA
The DNA here is from genome assembly GCA_002572885.1 of Blastomyces parvus. Classification (NCBI taxonomy): domain Eukaryota; kingdom Fungi; phylum Ascomycota; class Eurotiomycetes; order Onygenales; family Ajellomycetaceae; genus Blastomyces; species Blastomyces parvus. Next base: position 64,397 of record PDNC01000071.1, read on the forward strand.
TATTTCGTTCCTCAGTATCCGGGGAAAGGAACGGAGCAAATCTTCATTGAGCATATCAAAAATCTCAGCGGCGAATTCAACTCCGGTCGGCCCTCCACCACAGACCACGAATGAGAGCAGCCTTCTCCGCTCCTCATCGCTCGTTGTAGGGAGGCAGGCAAGTTCTAGATTGTCGAGGACCTTGTTTTTGATCTTCCTCGCGTCATCAATGGATTTCAGGAAATTGCAGTGTTCAAGGCCCTTTACTCCATGTGGATTTGTCGTTGAACCTTGGTACTCGGTCAGTAACGACCTAAGATAGAGACTATGATGGACAGGGTCATTGTAAAGGCTAACCTACCAACCCCAATAACCAATTTATCATAAGGCAAATAAAAACGACGTTCCTGTCCATCGCAGTCCAGCTGCGATACCTCCACAAGTTTCTCTGAGAAATCAACATCCACTGCCTGTGCGCGGAGAAAGTGGCCTCGAACTCGTTGCACAATGGTTCTGACTGGTTCGACCAAAGACCTTAGGCCAAGTGTCCCAACAGTCGCAGATGGCAGCATAGGAGTGAACAAAAAATAATTTTCAGGTGAGACGACCGTGACATGATAATCACCCGGCCGCAGAGTCTTTAACAGGGACACACTTCCCCAACCCGTTCCCAGTATGACTAGCTTCGGCTTATCCCGTTGTTCCCTCATGGATTCTGAATCATGGTCATCAATCAGCACATCAGCGATTGGGAGGTTTTTCGGTCCACCCCGACGAGGATTCAACGCGAATTCCGATACGGGGACATCCTGGAAGGTCAGATCATGATGGTAGGTAGTAGCGTCGTAGACGAAAAACCCGGCAACGAGAGCGCCTCCAATGATAACAAAAATGCCACAATATGCGAACAGATTGTATATAATCCTCACTGTCCTGCTTCTCTGTTTCAGGGGAGGTATGGTGTGGCCTAGGCGAATTGACCTCTGCGGATGAGCGCAGAAGCTATGTTGGACCTTCGTCGAGAGCAGAGGAATGGAGGGCCGGCGCGGCGTATGGAAGTATCGTTGAGATACAAAATTTTCAGTACCCAGCGGCCGCGCCGAGAATCTGAGACGTTGTAAACATGCGCTGGAACTACCCTGGTTCAGTGGGCGCATTAATCGCGCCCGTGCCTGGAGAGACAGCATAGGGGCAGAAACCAGCTAGGTGGTGTGATCATAAAAGTACATGAACAATCCATCGAAAAATGGGAGGGTGTTGCACGGAGACAAAAGTAGTGTATCCATCTCCTGTCCTTGGATGAGTGAGTTGGCAACCAACCGGGTCCAACGGCTGGAACAAACCGAGCGATGTCATAGTTCCAGGGGCTGCGGCTGGCTTGACACGTGACGTCATTCCCCTGGCTTGTTTCGTATGCTGTACGGAGACACGAAAGGACTTCTGATCGATTCCTTAAAACTGATTCAAGTAGAGATATCTCATACTTTGATTATCTCATCTATGATATGCTAACCTATATGTCCATGCATAATAACAAAATAAGTGAAGCCCCAGCGCAGGCTCTAAAATAAGGTGTTAAAAAGATGATAATAATAATAATACAGCGCCCCGTGTAAATTGCCGCAACTCCTGATAAGATGAAGCCCCTAAGTATTGCGCCACCCTTCCCACTAGCCTCGCGAAAATATCTTTTGAATATTAATACTAGTAATATATGAATGTAAAGATGGGTTATCGAGTGCCTGCGTTTCAAACGCCCCAACCCCCCACCGCGTCTTAAAGTAAAACACCAGGTACCGAAACAAGGAGTTCTTCAATCGCTCGCCAGCTCATCTTCGAGGTCAGTGCTGGTTCTCTTCTTGCCATGAGGCCTACCTCTTGCTTTCTTCTTGGGAGTGCCGCCCGCGGGAACAGAGCTCTTGCGCTTGCCCGGTTTTGAATTCCCTCCGGCTGCGAGGAGGAGGTTCATATCATCCCCATCCCCGGTGGTGTCATGGCTGTCCCGATCATCGTCTCCGGCAATTTTAAGTTCGTCGTCGATCGATAGCAACAGTGCAAAATCTCGACATGTGTCCATCATTGCCTCCGTGCTGTCAAGGCAATGCATGAGATTGGACACAGCCTCCCAAAACCGGTCACCAGTGACGCCCGGAACTTTTGCCGGTGTTCGATTAAGTTCCTTGGCATTTCCCTTTCCTCCTTTTTGTCGTGCATGAAAATTAATGCCATAAAGGCGACGGAGATGCGATCGAGCTTCCCAGAGCATCAAGAGCGAGCCAGCAGCAGTGGCCAGCTTTCTCAACAATTGAGCATCAACTGACCCACGAACGGCCAACTCGGGAGGGGTGGTAGGAACGACAGAGGCGGTAGGAGCCTCGCCGGAAAAAGTGAGTCCATCTATAGCCTGGGTTTCTGCTGTGTTCGAATTGCCATTGATCGGCTGCATCGTGTTTTGGAACAAATCTGTTTCAATTGCGTGAGCTACAATGGTGCCTGTTGCGGCCACTATACGCTCAATGCAAGCAATTGTGGGTAGGATTTCCGCAATTTGCGCATACTCAAAGAATGCGATGTTTTGGGAAACGAATCTAGATAGGAGCAAGTGTTCCGGTGGATCCCCTGAAACGTCCAGTTTGCGGAGCTCAAAATCAACTTTGGAGCAAAGATTGGTTAAGAATTTCCTCTGGTATTTGCTATTGCTGACTTTGATAATATCGAAAAGGGGCGCGAGTTTGGAAGTATACGGGCGACTAAAAGCTCCGCTTGGGTCCCCGACAACATCCCGCTGGTAATAAAATGCATCTTGAACTGCTCTCATATACTCTCGATCAAACATAGATTCATGTTGTTCGTGTAACATTTTATGAGTTTCAAAAGCTATTTTGCTGATTGTTGGATGTGTCGACGTTTCCAGTGCGACCAGTACGCCAGCGCATTCCTTTGGGTGGATAAGGCCCTGGCGATTAATACTTGCGATCAACGCAATCGCCGTCAATGCATAGGTGTCTTGCTTTGAAAGCGCTGCTTGGAGCATATTTTGGAGGAAGTGCTGGGCAATCAAGGCCGCTGCTCCATCATTCTCGCTAGCTTTCAAAGAGCCGGCTAATCTCGTGGAGCTCTCGGCATCATCCGCTGAGTCACTGGTTTGTATCAACTGTTCGGCTTTCCCTTCATGGACGGAAAAGAACTCTAAAAAGGATTTCAACACTATGTTTTGCAAATCCGAATTGTCTTCTTCGAACACCGAAGACAAAGCGACTCTTGCATGTTCCTGGCTGAATTGAGCGGGCCAAGTTTGACACACCGATCCTAAGCTTTCCAATGACATTATTCGTAGTTCAAGTGGATACTGAGGAAGAGCAAACGGGGCTATGAAGTCGACCATTAAGCCAGCAACACACGTGGCTTTGGTCGTTGGAAACGACTGCTTGAAAAAATTAAAATATTTTTCCAGATCACAATGCTTTCCAACGCAACCAGCAATTCGGATGTAGCTTCTCACCCTCCCCAGAGCATCTGCATTTGACGAGTTATCGAATTTTAGAGCTTTCGCTTGAGCAATGCCCTTGAGAACAGATATGGTAAGCTTCACAAGCCGTTCTGTATTTTGTAGGACTCTATCAATAGTCCAAAGGCATGCCATGACCTCATTGAGCTCCGTCCTAGCTAATTTTGAAACACTCTTGAAAAGATCATTTTGCACTTCCTTGAGGAGAGTGTTATGGGCGTTAGAAAGGTAAGGTAGAACACATCGATATATGACAACCACAGATCGAAAAAGGATGAGATCATCTGCGGTAGAGAGGTGGCCAATATAGGGATGCAGTGTTTCCAATTGGTCAGGAGTAAAGAGCTTCGCATTCGCTTTGGCAAACACCGTGATAGACCGGAGAAGCGCTTGGATGCTCGGTTTGTTTGGTGAATCTGCATGGTCTATGATTCGCTCAAACATTGTGGCCACAATCGCTTTGCACACTTTGAAATTTGCGGATGCGGACTTTGTGTCATCAGAGAGTACAGATTTGACAAATTTTTCAAGCGTGGCAACGACTGCATCGCTCTTTTCGACGGACCCAACAATAAGATCAACCAATTCTCCCAAGGAGACTTTGGTTTGAGGTGAATCCTGGGTCGTGTCCATCGGGTGGTGAAATGGACCAAGCCATATTTCTTCCAAGACTTGACGAGCCTGTGCAACAACAGTACTTTCGATGTCCGTAATTCGTTGTAGCAAGTTGTCAGCAATGGCAATTTTCAGGTCTTTACGCGATGTTTGGAGATAAATGTCCTTCAAAGAGCCAATGCAACGTTTTCGAACACCGACAGTAGGGTCTGCTGAGCAGGATAAAATGGTACGGCAACCGTCCTCTTCAAGTACCGGCCTAAGAGTTATGCACTTTGCGATGAGCGAGAGCGCCGAGTCGCGAACCATGGGCGAGGAATCGGAAGTGCATCGGAAAATCAGCGTCATCACAGTGTCGTCGCGGTCTAGCAGGGTCGGGTCCTTCTCTAACATTTGAATGACGCTCTTCAAGCTTCGGCTTCGCACTTTGGCTTGATCGCTGGTGATGGAATTTAAAAGAACCTTGAAAATTTTATCAAACGCTTTGCAGAACCCCATATTGAGGAGAGTCAAAAGATAGGCGAAGCGAGCATGATGCGTAGCTATTCGATCGAATTCACTATAATCAAACGTTAGTCTACGTGGACATCTAAACACTAAAGGGGACTCACTTGTGAGATTCTAGCCATCTAGGGTCAGACAACATGTTACGCAAGGCCCTCGCCAGATCGCCCACAGATTCGCCGTCGGATTCCTTTTCCATATTCTCTGGATCGTAATAGAAACTGCAAACATTTTTTGCCCAGTGTGCCAGAAAGTAGCCTCGAGCGCTAGAAAGTTGCCATTTTCCGATATCCCTTTCCTGCAGATACTCGAGAACTATACGGTATGGTCCATCTACAGACACAACATCTTCTGTATGCAGTGACCGATTTAGGTGCTCATCGAATAGCTGTCGTAGATAGTCAGATAAGTTTGAATCACCTTCATCCATGCTAGGAATTAAATGTTGCGTAGAGGAAGTAAGGTCAGAAATTGCACATCCCATCCACCCCAAGAGCTCGAGTGCCATATTTTTTGCGTTGGCAGGGCTCTTATCATGGTCCGCAAGCCCAATCATTTGCGAGGCAAGAACTCTCAGCAAAAGCTCGGAGGCGGGCCAATCGGTTGAGCCAAGGACACTAATAAGGTCTCCGGTAAAAAGATCCAGAAGATTCCGGTAGGGCTGATCGCCAGTTTTGGTAGAGGTCATGGCCCGCTGGACGATGAATCGCGTAATATACTGTGCACTGCGAATGGCATTATCAAAGAGTGGTTCGACTTTATTTGAAAGAACTTCCAGTGGTGTGCCCCTCCTAGGTTTCTCATCGTCTGACTCATCGTTGATATCTTCACTTTCAGAGCCCTCATCCTGCCCAAGCTTCGGAAGAGGTAAACGGCGCTTCGGCTTCTTCGAGCCTTTGGACAATTTTTGTAATGCAGTTGTCTGCACGAGCTGCATTACGAGGGCAGAAAGTAGCTGGATATGTTTCCCGTCTATGAGTTTGAATTGCCTAGCGCTCTGTCTTGTAGATGGAAGCTTCTCCAATGATACCAGTATTTCATCAAGAATAAAGGATCGTTGATCCGGGTATTTCGCGAATATTTTTGCTAGGACATCCATAGAACCCCTTCTAACAGCCTCAAACTTTTGGAAACCTAAGGCTGAATCCCTGTCACTATGAGCATTTTCGACAAAAATTAGTTTTGTGGCAAGGAATTCTGTTGCAGTGATAGTCCCTTCAGCAACATCGACGTTGGAAAGGAAACGAGCTAAAAGATTTAGGACTTTTTTCGTTTGGTGAACCAAACCCGCGAGTACACTTTTATGGGCCGAGAAGAAAGTAAACAGTTCTGCATCTCTACCATTTGGCCGACATTCAACAGCAGGGATGAGACAATCATCGAAGACATGGTTGAGGACGCCCGGGATGGCCTGTATCACATCCTCTGGGCACAAATCTTTGGTCGTCACCTCCCCCGACATCGTGTGAAGCAAAGTGCAAATTGCAAGCAATGCGTTGCGCATATCAGCAAGCCGTCTAAGCCAGATTTCTGTATCCTGATCCGAAGGAACATGTTCCAGTTTTAGATCTGGCGTCTGGGCAGATATCACGGGAGGCTCGCAGAGCTTTTGAATGCGGTTCAAATACTCCGTGGGTATATCACGGAGTCGTCCATAGCCTGCAACCTTTTGCATCGCGGTTTGGAGCATGGAGTGCGTCTCAGAAGATAAAACAGGGCCAAGATCATCTGTTGCTTTCGGGAGTGTGAACATTTTGTTGGATAGTTGGGCTTCGGTTGAGGAGGTATCTGGTTCAAGTTGATCCTCTGCTTCAAAGACCTCCTGAAAAAGCTCTTGTAATTTCATCAAGGCTGCATCTGCCTCCTCCTTTTGATCTTTTAGGCGTAATGCAGCCAATTTCTCGTCATCATCGGTGTTTAACTTCCTCCTTTTTGAAGGAGACTGGTCGCGGATCTGAACATATTCGTCGGCCTGTGATGACAAAGGTAACGAAGGTACTAGGATAACGGGCTTCTGCATCGATTGCTGCGACTCAGTGCTGGCTTTGGAGTCGTTATGGTGTTTGGATTCCCTGATAATTTGAGGAGAAACGTTTTCACTTAACGTAGGCGAAGGTGGGTATTTTGATACCTGGAGATTCTTTTTTGGGCCGGGCGTAATAGGCGATGGGTCTATCCATTTTTCATTAATAAACAAGGTCCTGTAAAAGCGATAACAGGATGATCATACACCTATAAGGGACCTTCGTGCTATCTAGCACCATCTTTGCGAAGGGCCCAAGGTGGCCTCGACTCAAAGATTCTGTATCTAGAATCTGAGCTTTCACAGAATTACGAGTCACCCGAGATCGTGAAGTTAATTTGAACTCACTGGGACTTGGTGTTAATGGAGCGCAAAATGTGAAGATGGGAGACCTATGTCTTACTATTCCGTCAATTGTCCACTCAATATCTGCTGCAAATACCGACGGGTAGTCTCGAGACGAGTGGTTTCGCCGGCACTTGCTTGGGTCTCGTCGTCCAGGTCATCAATAATTTTACCAGCGGCTTCGCGGTCATGGGTGCTAGACAGGTTTGAGAGGGAAGGTTGGCCGACGTCAGGGCGGAGAATGGAGTCTGATAAAGAATAAAATGGGTCAGTGGCAGATTCCAGTTAAACTCAAGAAAGGACGAAGTGAGCTTACCAAGGCCAAAGACAGGAGCGCTCGTCATTGGAGAGAACTGAAGGGCCTCATCAACTGACAGGGCTTTGGCCAGCCGCTCGCCAGCACCGTTGGAGTTCGAGGCGCCATGGTCGGAAATGACCACCTGGATTCCCGGGTGACGAGCTTGTTGCATGGCGGAAATCCTACCAAGAGGTACGCCTGAGAGACGCGCGTTATAGGATCAATCTGCACAATCCCCCTGTGCACATTATTGTCGGGGTGGAGGAGTCGAAGTCATGGCCAGTGGTGGTCAGGGTCATTCCCTCCCATGCAAGGCACCTACCGCTTAACTTAAACGCCAATGCATGTCGCCGCGGTTTTGCCGCGCTCGGCTCCACTTCAGTTTAGCGCTTAACCTCACTTCAATTTAGCGCGCTGGCACAGCTTGAATTTACACTTTCCTCGCTCGCATGTGAGAACACTCCAGTTTAAAAGGATACAAGGGAAATTTTGATATGCATATAGGTAGGCTTTGTTTTAGCCTATTTACTTATATCTCTGGCCTTTTCATTTCGTGTTTGATTTCCCCACACACCGCCCGATGGTATATATATATATATGTATTGGTCAGGCAAACTACAAAACTATAGATTGATAATGTGCAAAGTTCGAGGGTGGAGATGTCACAGCAAAGCAAATAAAATCTCACACTAAAGACATCAATTTAGCTTGACAAATGCCATACAAAAGTCATCTAAGCTTATTCTCATATTCTAACAAGGACAATAGTGAGTGAGTATCTATCATATATACCTGGATCATTAGAAGAAGGAACTAATTTGAAAAGAAAAGAAAATTTCAAGATGTATAAAGGTGAATGTGATAATGATGATGCTTACATGACTGCTCAAATTGATTGAGCATGGTGTATGAATCACTTGATGCACTATATAAAAAATATCGCTGAAGTGATGATCTTGTCATACTCTCAGGATCAGAGACATTCCCTGATATTATCAGCCTGCCAAATGCAGGAATGTTAGCCGAGCAGGCGAACTTAAACAATGCACCATGCGACTCTTGGTGAACTTCAATTTGCCAATCCCAATTTCTTCCGCGATCGAGAGGACCGCAAGGTTGCTCTTCAGGACCTCGGGAGAGTTCCAAGATGGTCCCGGGGGGTTTCTTGATCAGTGCTGTGATCTGATTGGACCAACACGATTATCTAATGGCATATCACATGATTCCAAAATGTTCAACATCCAACTTTATTCTTCCTTTATTTTCAAAGTTTCTAGCCCGGCTATGAATGAAATATTTAGCATTTCGCTATCTTAAGAAGTGTTGGGCTATGAATCGTCAACAATAATATAAACCTCAATACAGTAATCCTAATACATCCACCCACAATGGCCTCAATAGGGTCCCTGATCTTCTGCACGGACTGTGGGAATCTACTGCGCGAGTCCACCGGCGACGAGAATGCAATTCTGATCTGTGAGCTTTGTGGAACAAAAAACAGAGGTAACAACACACATTATAAGCGAGCTTGTGGATTATCCTTTCACTAAATATTCTTTCAATTAACCTTCCTCTTAGACACTGCATCCAAAACCATCACGTCGGAATCGAAACCCGATGCTTTCCCTTCCGCACTCCGAACGAAAAGGTCCGCAGTGCAAACTCTGACGGCCGCTGATAAACGGGGAGATGCGATAGCCCAGGAGACCTGCCCGGAATGTGATCGACCTGAAATGAGATACTATACATTACAATTACGTAGTGCAGACGAAGGAAGTACCGTTTTCTACACCTGCGAAGGATGTGGACACAAGTATGTTATTCCCAAATCGTCTAAAATAATACATTGGGCGCATATTGACTCTCTAATCTAATTTTTGCAGATTCCACACAAACAACTGAACCACGAACGCCAGTAGTTCATTCATGAACAAACCCAAAAACAGTATAAAAGGCAAAAGGATTTCGGGATGTGGTCAACCCTGTCCACTCGAATCTCCTCCATAGCCCGAGAACCCAATCGAGGTTTTACGCCGTAGCGACAGCCTCAGGAATTAGCGCATACTCCTTTTCTCCGTTCTTCTCGAATTCTGCCATATCAAGTGCAACGATGACACTATCTCTCACAACTTGTTCGGGGTCATCCAAGAATTTCTTTAGGGTCTCCTCCACTCCGTCCTCGTCTCCAAGGCTTCCAAGTGCTTCGGCGGCCTCATGACGCACCATACTGGCTTCCTTCATGTCCTGGAGCGTGGCGGTGAGACTGGGGATACTTGCAGGATGAGACAATTGCCCAAAGACGAATGCTATCTCATGACGGAATAGAGCCGAAGAGTCTTTAAAACCTTCTGCTAGAGCATGTACTGCGGGGACGGCAGTCGGAAGGTCGGGGGGTGAGGCAAGATCTCGAAGGGCGAACATTGCCCGGTATCTTTGGAAAAGTGGGAGTTTCGGGTCGAGAAGGGTTTGTTGTAAATGGGGAATGGAAGGTTCATCGGTGGGCATAGGTAATGGAGGGGCAGGGTCAATTGATGCGAAATCACTGTATACGACAGTACAAAACATGTTAGCCAAGGGAATATATTTAGCAAGGAAATGAAAATTTGTCTATATTGTTACCTTTGTTTTAGCTTCTCAGTCTTCCGTCGGTCCGACGTTTCCCATTCAATCCTCTCCACCGCAATGTCACAGGTTTCCCTTACGACATCAGGCTCGTTCGCATCATCTCTGAAGCGCCGTAGGATATCTAGACTGCCTTCATCGCACAGCGCTGCCAGGGCTTCCGCTGCTTCATGCCGACACATGGGATCCTCTGCTCGATCCTCCAAGACATCCCGGAGATAAGGGACGGCAGCTAAGTTTTTAGTCTGCCCCAGACAGTAAGCAAGTTCATGCTTTAAAAGAGCTGATGGCGATGAGAATGCTGCGGCGATCGCTTGGATCGCATGTAGGCTCTGTTCTGTAGGCGGCTGGAGACAAGCGACATGCTTCAGGGAGAATAAGGCGCGGAATCGTCTTGCCAAAGACTCGGTTTCGGAGGTGAGCGTCTGCCTTAGCGGTGGGATGGGACTGCTGCTTGGACCCATGCTTGAAGCTTCTGGTGTGTCGATTGTAGTTGACGGCATCCTATAGATTGGGATATTCTACCGAAGATAAAAATTAAAAAAATATTGAGCGTCTCGTGCTGAAAAATGAAACGTGAACGGATATCTTCATACTAAACTCCGATACGTTTTTTTTTTTTTGGCGGGGCGATGAGGGGGGATCACCTTACATAAGCCACTATGCCAACCTAACCGCCAACCACTGGGCAGCTAGTAGAAGTAGCTTATTTAGAGTAGTGAGATTTTAAATACTATATACAGTAGTTTGAGATGAATTGATATAAAATATACTGAATTACACAGAGATAAAGATTTATATTTAAAACTCTCTGAAAATAATATACTGAATTTTGATATCAATATCTCTTGTGTCTTTTGAGATTGAAATACTGATGATATACAGCTGAGTATTTGTGCTGAATTACCTGCAAACTTCAGTCAGCAGTCTTGCAGAGAGATGATGCTTGGGAGGTGGCAGAGTGCTGCGGGGAGAATCATAACGGGGTTTACGTTGATGAATCTGGATGTGATAAAAGGGTTGGGTTCAGGTGGATAGGCTGGTCACCACTTGGTGTGTCCTCTATGCAAGTATCACAATTTCACCGCGACCAGCGATATCAGATACTGCCTGCGTATGCACAGGATGGAACCGTTTTCTCACATGTCTTCAGTGAGTCCACAGATGCCACAGTGTTCGAGGACTTCATAGCGCAGCTTCTTCAGCACTGTTAAAGATGGCCCGAACCTAAATCCGTTCTGGTTATGGACAATGCATCGTTTCATCATTCAGAGCGGATGACGCAGTCGGTGCAAAAGAAGAGAGTGCTAAAAAGCCATATTCGGCACGCAGGTTTGAAAATTGACGAAGGGAGAATTGCTAGGTACAGTACAATTGAATGAGGACAACTTCCGCACACGCCTTCACGGCATAATAACTATTGGTCATGGGGTAATTCATTAAACCAAGAGTCATTAAGAACTTGTCTCGCTGACGCTCTTGCAGACGGCTCGAAATGCAATAACCTTCCAATGATTTGTCCCAACCTCCCTATGTCCTCTCGTATGAGGTCGGGACTCGGCCGGCCATCAAAGTATACTTCTTCTAGCCATTCCTGCAAGTTCGACCCGCAGCTTTCTGTGGTCATGCCGTCCCCTGCGTTCATCGTATTCCATTTCTCTTGCCATCTTTCAGGTAGATCATCAGTTGCCATCTCTCGCAATTGGCCAACAAGAATTGTGGGCGTTATCATGAAGGTGTCAAAAGGTGGCTGGCCCACGAACAGTTCAAAGAGCTACCAACCTATCAGTTTTGAATTTTTAAGGATTACCCGAGGATGGTTTCACCCACCATGCAGCCCATGCTCCACAAATCGACACGATAATCAATGCGATCTTGAAATATAACTTCCGGTGCCCGAACAGATAAAGGTGTGTGTAGTGCTTCAGGAACAGCAGTGTGCAAAAATGACTCTCCAAAGTCGATTATTTTGACAGTCTGAACCAGATTCCAAGAATGTGTCCGATATGAGGTAGGCTTCACAATATATTTGGGCATTCCAGGTTCCAGGCATTTCCCATCGCGTCTTTTGACATAGCCAATTTCCGGTTTTCCTAACATCTCAGTAAAATTTTCTTCTGTCCAATCATCTATGTAAGGCATAGTGAAGGGCCAAATTGCGGGTATGCAAATCTATATCAGGTGAGCATCATTCAAAGTATTTCCAAGAAAGTGATTTACCTCCATGTCCAATCTTTTGTTGGTGCAAATCATCGAGCCCGATCAAACATTGCTTTGCAATGACTTTGGCGAGCTTTCCAGGAAGTCTCCCATCTGCAAAGTGTGCATCAATTGTGTCTGGAATGTTGGACCCTAGAAGCTCATAAACTAGGCATTTATGAGATCCATTTGGGCCCTTTAGATCGAAGTCATCAAGCATGTGCACTGTATGTTTCGAGTGAGGGTGATGAGATGCCAACACTTTCATAGTTTGGAGTTCTCGTGTGTGCCCATCATATTCAGTTTCTGCAACAGAAATTTTGACAGCAACATACATCTCTTCCCTGTAACCAAACAGCTTTTCAGTTAGCTAGAACTACCACAAGTCACATCAGCTTGTACATGTACAACCTTTGATCTCTCGCAGCCCAAACTGTTGAGTAGCCTCCCCACCCCAGTTTATGTAGCACTTTATACCTTCCAGCCTTCAAGGATTCCCCCAAAGTGATTGGGTGGTAACCACCTTGTCGATAGCGATGAAGTGGTTCAGCGTTAACAGTAGAAATATACAGGGGCTGGTCTATCTGACTCCAGTTTGAATGGGTAGACATGGCCCTAGAGACATTGCAAAGCGGTGAGATGCTCTTCAAAGAGATGGTACGGCTCGATATCATCCGGAAGATGGCCATTAGATAAAATAGGAATTTTATTTGCGTTTTGTGTCAAGCATATAATGTGATCCCATGCGCCCGGGAAAAACATCACGTGGCAACAAGCCGCGAACAATAGCCAATAACACGAACTTGAACACCCACTCACGTGATATTAAACCTTAATTTCCACTTGCATCTTCATGTTAGACCAAGGACACAGACAGAATCTAGCACCATAGATATGTCGCAATTAAAATTTCGATTAGGAAACCGCATGATTGATTGAAAAAAAAAAGGTTGAATAGGCTTGAGTGTATATACACGGGAAAAAAAAAAGGGAAAAGAAGTCTCTGAACTCTCGGTTCTATTTGGTTCTGATATGCTTGAGCTTCTGAGTTTCGTGCAAAAAGTTGTTTGCATATGCTTTGGGGCGGAACACTCGTTGATTCGGTTCCTGGACAAAGTATTCGTATCCTTGCTTTTCGGCAAAAGCTATCGCATCTTCCTTCGACTTGAAGTCAATAAAAGTCGCTTGCATGGCATCGGCGGAAGATTGCCACCCCATCAGCGGGTTTTCCCAGCGATGGCCTTTCGCCAGAACATCCCAATCCATTCGCCAGTGTTTCGTATGCCATGTTCCAGATTGTGTCGCAGGTTTCGAGGGTTGGAAGATCCTAGAAATTTGTTAGTAAGGCGGGGTGGAAATCGGCAGAGGTCGGGGCAGCGGATATCTAATACCTAACGGTTCGCGCTTGAAGGTCGGTGGGAGCTCCGGACAGAACAGCAGCAGCAACGGCACCGCTTGGTTCGCTGCCGTCCATAACACGTTTGGGAACAGGGGAGAATGATCTGAGATGCACAGTTAGTCAGGCGGGAGATTGTCACACATTGATCCATCGGGGCCGCCTTACGATGTGCCGTGGTCAACCGTAGCATTGTAGTCTGGCTGATGGCGTGCCATTGCCTCTGAAGGAGTTTCTTTCCGTGTGAGTGAGCCTCTCACTACGGCACCGGGTGCATCGGCTGGGCTTGACTTGGGAGCATCCTCCGCTAGTTGCGAGGACGTCTTACTGATATAGCGAGCATTGGGCCGGTATGGCAATTGACCAGCCCTGAAAGAGACGGCGTTTAGGCCAAACGGCCTTCCTGTCCGTAATAGAGACATTGTGGTGTGGAGTTCGAATCGAGCAACGGAGGATAGCAAAGGCTGGTGCAGAGGGCGGCGGACAAAGACATCGCACGCATCAGGTTTGGGAGGTGAGGCGTGTCCTAATCAGGCTAGCGCGGAATGGTCCACCACCGACCCGTTCATCCTCTTCCGACGGACCAGCCAACTTCATCATCAAAATATTCAACCCTCACTCTACGACCACGATCGATTTTGGTTCAATTGCTATCCGAATCAAAGTACGCCGTCCTAAATCACCTTACATCTACTGCTTTCTACAGATCTGATATACCATAGGTCACTCGCCATGAGCTACGTCGCACGCCGCGGTCTTTCGACCCTCATCCCCCCCAAGGTACGACTTCTGTAGAATTATTATCCCTTCCGCCAGATCTCTAACTTCTAAATAGGTTGCTTCTCCTACCGTAAGCTACTATCCGCTACCAACCACCCGCTGATTGGACATATCACATCCTTCCGTTGCCTGCCAATCAGGCACCCAATTCCTGCAATCGTCTCAAACCCACAATGTCGCAATCTTTCTTGGCTAATACTGGCATAGGGAATTGGGGCTGCTCAAGATGCCGCCCGCATGGAGCGCATAGTGGGCTTCTATGAGAAACTGCCACGCGGAGCAGCACCTGAAATTAAGCCCACCGGTCTCCTTGGACGGTACCAAGCTCGATATTTCGGAAAGAACCCCTCTGCGATGCGTGAGTGAACCTTCAACTCAAGACAAATTATTCGTCCTATTTATTACCTTGGAAATATGTCATGATTTTCAAATTTGGCGCTCACCTGCTGACGAGATGAACTGCAGCACTTATCCATGTCATTGGTGGACTGATGCTTTTGGGCTACAGCATGGATTACTACTTCCACCTTCGTGAGTTCCCTAGTTCCTTGTTGCCAGGCAAATATATTATCGTCCAACAGGCTAATTCCTCCCTGAAGGCCACCACAAGAACAATGCCCATTAAATCGTGGACTCTAAAACCTAGTCGAATCGAATCGAAGCCGAAGGGCTTATGGTGCAACCGCATGTACATATAGATATAAAACAATGCAGTATACTTTCCTATCTCGTTACTACGTCAAATTAATACCATTATAATACGGCATATGCTGGAGAGTTGACTCCCATTTTCTGTTGTCTCATTTCAACCGATTTGCCATTCATTGTGATCATTTTACATATTACCAAACTCGAGGATGCGTACATATATGGAGGCAGGGGGCAAAAGACAGATATAGAAAGAACAAGAAGGGAAAAAAACATGAAAAATGTGTCAACTGAGTCAACGCGACTGGCGAGATAATCTTATTCGGGATATTCGCTACAATCCGTTGTATTTCGGGAGGGGGATGGAATTCTCCGCTGAAGGAGTCACCCAGGCCTCTTGGTAGCTCTCTCCTGATTCCCCGAGAGGTTAACACATAGGTAATAGACACAATGGGGCAAAGTAATACAAGTATAATATCTGTATGCATGGTAAAGCTATTTGGCACTGATACTCCCCAAGATCTCTTTCCTCCACCGCATCCGTGGTTGATGTCACCAGCCCACTCGTTTTGTTTGGCCGCCCGTCTCAGGTGACCCGGTCCCAGCCTGGAGAGAAAAAGCGGCGTTGGCCTTTGCCGCTAACCGTATTTGGCCTCCCCAGCTTGGCCACACGTATCTCTCCTATTGCTTCACCTCCATCCATATTTTCCAAGAGAAGTCCATTTCTTCTAGACATCCGGCTTGCTTCACCGGCTTGTATTCTCTGCTTCATTATTGAAACGGTTGCCGACCGCCTTTGGCTCATTCCGGCCCGGAAAGGAAGCTGAGCTCAATACCGAAACTTCACCCACCTCACCCGCCTCAGTCATCCACGCCTTGACAAACACCGTACGAGGCGAGCTTGGTGGTTATCGTGGCGATACTCAGTCCTTGATAAGAGGTATATTTAGCATTTCACTTTGCAGTAGCCCTGGTGCTGAAAGTTTCTGTCTTATTTGCTGTTTGGGTGCGTGACGACAAGGGTAGTAGTGCTAACGATCGCAAAACCGCCAAACCTCCGCAGATTCGAGCATTGTTATGGCAGAGCAGAGCAGCCACGATGTGGTAAACCAAACCCGGTCGGGCGGCGAGATATCGCCTTCCGACGTTCCTGCAAACAAACCCGACATTATCAATGCTGGAGGGGACGCGGGGGGGTTTAAACTACAGAATTCAAACAATGACAACGATAGCAACGACAACAACGACGACAGCAAATCTCGACAACAAGCCGATACAAAGACACAGGAGAGAGCGCATGATATATCTGGTATGCTAGGCTCATCAACACCCGAAAGATCAACGGCGCTTGAAGATGAAACTGTAAGTGATCTCGGTCTCGACGCTTTTACGATCCATACTGAGACTATAGAACACGAAGGGCGGCAATGATTTAGAAAACAGAAACGATGGGAAATCAGCAATTAATGGACTTGGGGAATCGTCGCATACAGGAAATGATAGACTCTCTCCGCTTCAGCTTGGTGACGCCAGTGGAGGATCCGACACAGATACCAGCAGGACAGATCTCCGATCATCAGCGGACGGAAGCCAGCATATACGTACCAGCTCCGTTAAGAGGACATCCGTATTCAAACCAGTCTCCTACGCCAAATTTTCCGTTACGAAATCACCGGGGCCTTTGCAGACATCCAAAGCAAGTGCGGACAAGAGTAAGTGAACCGACACCATTCCGAAGACGTGTAGCTAATTTGTCCGACAGCGGCGTTTTCTTCTGCATCTTCTACTCCATCGGTTTCACAACCTGCAAAACCTCGATTGGTGGCGAAGTCGATAGGTGGGCTGCGAGACTCGACACCGAAGTTGACGGGCAGTGGTAGCAAAAGTGGAAATGGCGGTCCTGATCCAAATCAGGTCTGGAACAAAAACAGACGTGAGACGCCGAAACTACACATTTATTCTGAGTATTATGATGCTAACTTTAGCAAACAGCTGTCCAACCACCGTCAACTAAGCACCTAACAGATGAAGAATTGAAGCAGCAATACGGAATACACATGACGTCCAAGATTCAGGGAGATGGGAACAGCAGGGAAACTAACTGGGCAGATATCGATGATGACGATGACGATTGGGCGCCTGAAACAATAGAATGGAATGACGGCACGAAGATTACACTCAATCAGACAGAAAATGTTCCGCTCCCTGGAGAGAAAGAGAAAGACACTTCGAAGGACAGAAAGCCGTCCCCTCCCTTACCCGAAAATAAATCCAAGCTCCTGCTTTCTAAAACGAGTTCTACTGGTCCAAATGCAACTGTACTGAAATTTGGAGCAAGCGCCGATAAACAAAACAGATCAGGGGAGACGAAGGGGCACAACGAGAAACCGATCCTTACTTCCAAGGCTCAGTCTGCAGCTCATAGATCTCCTTGGGCTCCTCTACCTCCAATTGACAAGGTACCCCCTGTCGCCATTAACCCGCCGCTATCTGGTCCCCCAGCCCGCTTTTCTCAACGTGACCCTCATGGCCATGCCCCTGGGTCGGCAACATCAGGTCCAGCAAAAGAAATTGCGGCTGATGATTTTAATCGGTCGTGGAGAGATACACATTCCGGTGCCCCCCGTGAACTTTATAACTCGCAATCTGGCCGGTATGAGCCTGTTCTGGATACTCGACGAGGCCCAGCTCGAATCGAATCAAATTTCAGGCCACCTTCGCTCCTACAGCGCCCCACCCATGGAGAACAACCAGGCCCCGCAGAACCCTCGCCAACATTCCAGTCTCGTGGATCCGCTGCTGATGGTGCTTCTTGGGGAAGGAGACGTACATCTTCCAATGTTAGCGGAGGAAGCGGTCCATTTGGTCGGCGGATGTCGCTCGGAAAACCCCCCGTTAATGGGGTCAATGAACGGTCATCATCCCCTCTCCCGCACCAAAGAGGACCGTACCCCTCTCGTGGTATTTCGCCATCCCAATCCACCAATCGCCAAAACCGTGCAGGGCCTCCGTCTACTCACTACGCGCCTCCCGGGGTTCATGGTGCCCCTCAACCATCGGCCCCGCCATCAACACACGAGCCATCACAGCAGCAGGTACCGTTCGAGGATCCGATTGCAATGCAACAACGCATCATGCGCGAAAAGAGAGAACTTGCAAGACAGCGCCGGAAGGAAGAGGAAGAAAGGGAAGAGGCAGCAAAACAAGAAAGAATTCGATTGAAGCTTCAAGCTATGGGAGTGCCTCCTGAAAAACCATCAGAAAAGACACCCGAGAAGCCTTCTGACCGCCCATCGGAAAAGCTAGCCGTCGAGGAATCATCGGCGCCGGCTGAATTAGCGAAACCAGCGGCAGGAGGAACTGTTTATTCACCCCCTAAGCCGCCTGTTCCTGAACCTTCTGGGGAACCCAAACAATATGGAATGATGAAAGTGCACCATCCAGCATCCGCTAAGAAATTAGTAGCAGCGAGCGAAAGAGGTCCAGACCGGCCATTCGCAAACAACCAATCCCGCCAACCGCCATCCCCCTCCCGAGATTCTAAATTCGAATCTACCAGGCCTCTCCCAACAAATGTCAATGGAGTACGTGCTTCCACGGAGTCTTCTCCAACAGAATCACGCCATGAGTCCATACTAGATGAAAAGCCGCCACAGTGGAAAGGACCACTTGCGGGAACAGCAACCTATACTTCGTGGTCTGGCCAGAATCTCAGTTCTCATCCCGCTCCGACTTCGTCATTGTGGGGGCCACTAAGCAGTGATAAGGCATTAGGAAATGGCACTTTCGACAGGACTTTGACTGGGTTTCCTTCCCGAGATTTACCACTCACGATTGGGCTACCTCCAACAGACCGGCTTGGTAGTACCGAAAGGACCATGGCAGATAACGGCCGTCCGTCATCGCCACTATCATCCCCTCAAGAACGACCTTCACGACTTGCCATCAACGAGCCTATTAAGCCAATTGCTCGACCAACACCTATAGGGCCTCCAGGTTCCCATTCTCAACCACAACGGTGGCAACCTGATCAAGCCTCCCGTCGATCCCAGGACTCAGCCGGCTGGCATGATTTCCATACTGTTGCAGCGAAAGCAGAACTGGACGGGGGTGAGAATTTCCATCGAGAACTTGCAGCCTTGCGTGAGGAAGAAACGCGGAGTGGCCTTGGCCCTGCCTCCCTTCAACCCTCATTTAATGAAACATGGCGGCAAGTCGAGAATGATCCAACTGGTCAGCGCCACGGGATCACCAGAACAAATGATCGAGGAGCATCACTTCCGCCCCTGCCTGGATTCCCGCCAGCAGTTACTCCCTTGCCTTTCTCCGATGTGTCCACGAAAACCCTCCCGAATGCTACCGGAAGAGAATCGAGATTTTTCCCTCACGGGGGCGACCAGGTTAGAAGGCCAACAAATATCCCCAACACATACCCTCGAAGCCCTTCACCGCCTCCACCAGACGATATTTCCAGCCACCCAGTTTTTACTGGAGATTCTAATCGGCCGTTGGTCCACTTGCCAACCCCGAAACCTCGTGTGAAACTCCCTCCACGGCAGACCTCGCCACCGCCTCCGCCGGCCACGTTCGCTTCAATGGCTGCGGCTCCGGCAGTCCGCCCTCCTACTCAACCCATTGCAAACACCACATCATGGCAAGATAGATTTAATGGATTGTTTGGTAAAAAGCCTTCGCCGGGTAAGACTTACGCTCTTGCCGTTACCTCCGCTACCAAGGAGCCGCTTGAAGTTCAGCCATCCACATCGCCCGCTTCCGTATCCTTTCCCCACTATGACGAGATCGAGTTTCTCCGCGATGCCGGCAAAGCTACGTCTAAGGATGTTGAGGATGAGGAGGCTATTTTTGAAGACCGTGAAGCAGGCTCGACCCCAGTTGTGAAATTGCCAATCATGGCTCCCAAGGCTGCGTGGCTACCAGCTCTCCCACCGCCGCATTCCCGTTTGCGCCCGAAATATCAGAAGCCTGTCCAGCCCTTGAGCATTGAGCCATATATTGCCGGTTTTTTTGACGATGATATTCCATCAGTTATCATTCATCTACCCGGTGGGGATGCAGCCAAAACACTAATGTTGCCAAAGAAGGGAGGCAGCACTCCTCCACGTCAGAGGGGTCCTTCAACCTTCAAACAGCGGAAAAATGTGAAGCCTAGAGACGGATCTGGCAACTATAGCCATTCCCACGCATCAAGAAAACATCCACACTCTTCGTCTACACCGCGGGCGGCCCAAAGTAGTGGCAGTTGGGCCAACCGTGCGTCTAATACCGCACCTTAATGCTATTCGAATGCAAATTTCAGGAATTTGGCATCATATTGCGTGGCATGTTCTAGGTTGCATTGGTTAATAACCTGAATCGCTACCTTTGCAAGTGTTGAGTTGAGAGTATTCTACTTTTTCGGGAGGTGTCTGGGGGCATTATTTACCTGTACCCTTTTTTAGCTCTTTTTCGTTATTCTTTATTCTAATCCTACTCTTATGATCGCTGTATCTGCTCTCTCTTCGGTTTCCCTTTGCTCGATTAACCCATTGAATCTCACCATCTATCGCCATCAAACTCTACGCCCTACCTCCCACGAAACTTACACACCATCCACATTAAAGGTGCTCTTTGTACTGAGGTGCGAAATTTACCTTAAAGGAACGATGAGCTCTTGTTTTTCATACTTTTATGTGCACCTCTTACCATCCAGAGACAGCACCTTGAATCCTGTGCAAACAAAGGTGACGAAAATTAATCCTGGCAATATGGGGGCCTGTACATTATTCCCTTCATTTTTATCGAAATTAACCAACGTCCTTTTACCACATAGTGTGAAGATTACTCCTACGCCTACTATTATTATTGTTTTTTATTAATTTTTTATTTTTATTTAATGCTGATGAAATTGTATTCGAAGCTCGCGGTTTTTAAAATAATACCCGTGTTGTTCGGCTGTCGTAGAGGCTCAAACTGCGTCGGCGGGTGGAGTTTTTTCATAACTGGCGCGCAGGTCAGCCAATTTAACCATTGATCTTGACGGAGGACGTTGCGGTGAAGGCAGTCTGGGAACCATGGCTGTAGCATGGTTTTGTCTCCCTTTGGATCTGGAATTAGTGGACACGTTGAATAGCAGGCTTGGTTCAGCTTACCAATCTACTCTGTATAGCTAACAGAGGCACCGATTCACGACTTGGCGGAGGGACCAAAAAGTCGCATCGCATGTTGTCATGGATATTTGCTATATTTGATGGCAAGGTATATATTTTCAAGTCCTTTTAGAAAACATGTTACTCCTTATGTCGTTCTAAAATACTATCTCATTGCTTGTTATTTTAAATTACGTATTATAAAGAAACGAGTTTTGAATATCAAGCTTGTCACATAGCTTTCTATACCGGGCGTGATAATTGCATGCTGATTAGTAGGATACACACAGAGAAGGTAACCCCAATACATAAAAGCTGGGGCTAGTAAAGGACATGAAAAAGAACCTATACACCAAAAAGTGAAACGCCGTGAATGCAAGGGCTTGAAAGGAATAAGTCACCGAAAAAGAAAAAGAAAACCACCTTCTTAAGCACACCAGACGCCGCGCTGAGTCGAAACATGAAAGGCTCAAATCAAACAGGTAAACTCGCCCCCAAAACAAAACTAGAAAAGGTAAAAACCGTCGGGCGCAGGGGGACATCCTGCTCGCGTGTATAGAAAACAAGGAAGACGGACAGGCAAAGGAGAAAGGAGGAAAGCGAGCAAGCGCTTCTACCAATTCCACGTCCGACTTGACGCTGTAAAGACTGGGGGTTTCCACTGTAACCTGGCGGGATCGATCTTGCGGGCGCCTTTGATTTTTTCTTTCTCCAGGCGCTTTTTGTGTTGTTCAACCACGGCATCGGTGAGGACGATGATCCAGTTTCCTTTCTGTAAGAGTATCAGCACTGTTTTCTCGCAAGGAATCCTGGGTACAAGGTGTGGGTAAAGAGAGATACATACGTTATACCTAAGGAGATTTAATACAACAAGGGTCTCGTGTACATCCTTTTCCGTCATCGCGCTAAGGCTCGCCAGTTCGCTTTCACTAATGCTCTCTCGACCTGGTTCCATCAGGATGTCGACGATGGTTTCTCGCCAGTATTGACGGTAACCCAATAGGCCCAGGTCACTAAGAGGCTTCTCGGGTGAACCCAGCTTGTTTTCTCGTTTGCTAAGCTCGTAACTAAAAGCGATGAGTAGACGCCCAAAGCCTCGACGCTGGTATTGTGGCAGCGTCAGGATACAGGCTACATTATATCCTTCTGCGGATTCTTTCTCTTTGGAAAAGTATCCGACCAAATGGCAGCCATGCTCGTCTCGCGTAGTCATGCAGTAGAAAAGGAAGGGATCAACGTCGTAATAGAGAGTTTTGTGATCAAGGAATAGCTTGCTAAGGAGGCATAAGTTTCGACACCAGGTTCGCTGGCGGCGTCCATCGACCTCGAAAAACGAAACATGATCGTCACGGTAGATTTCGTTTCCGGGCGGATGGACAAGGGTGCATTTTGTACGGTGTCTTTCGAACGACCGTTTCTGATCAAAGTAGCTGAGGCAGAACTCGTCGATGTACACCATGTCCGCATCGGTGAAATGTGCTGGATAAGGCGAAAAGTACCAGGGTTCTATCTCGAATTTTCCCATTTGGATATGAGTCAAGTTTCGTACCCGATGGATCTCGGTCGGGTTTTGAGTCATGCTCCCGCCTGTTCGGAGCTTTTCAATCTCATCTTCTTTTGCAATTTGTGCAGCTAGCTTATCCTCCTCTTGCTTTATAGCTTGCTTTGTATCTGTATCAACAGCATCGAGCATTTCGATATCTTCAGACTCCCCATCTAGTCTAGGCGTACCAACTGAGGATACAACCTCGCTGCCCAGCAGCGAAAGGTTCAGTGGCGTTTCATCTTCACGATTCTCCTTCCCACCTGCCTTGGATGCACGAGATGCCTTGCTGATATTCAAATTTTTGCCAGCAAGCAGATCTGGAGTGGACGAAAGTCCTTGGCTATCTCCCCGAGGTCGCTTCTGAGCATTCTTCGGTTGCGCCTTTGGAGCTGCTGCACCAGAAACTTTCTTCTTCTCGGGTTTCTCTGGTTGTGGCCACTCAACCTCCTGGGTCAGATCAATCCTGGATGCAGGCACCCATTCTGTAAAAGTGCATATATTAGTATGACCCAAAACAGAATTTCGCATACATGTTTCAACACCGCTTTCTGAACATACCATCAAGCCGTTTATTGAAATCGACATAGTGGACGCTAATGGCTACCGTTAGCATATATCTAGGAGGGCAGAAAGGGGGTGGGGGGGGTGGATGAAGAGAAATGAAATGAAAAAACCAGGCTTACTAAAAACTTGAGCCTCCCTTTCGCTGTCTCATAGATAAAATCTCTGCTTTTCGATGCTCGCCATCCTATTTTCATTCATGGTTAATCCCTCTCGCTCACAGGCATTGAAAATCGATATCACGTGACTCGATCTATGTGGCTGGGCAGAATTTTCCGCTCACCTTCTCGACAAAAGCCTTCACACCGATCCTGAAAATAAATCGATAGAAATCAGCACATGTGGATGTTCAGGATGAGTTTTGCTATGGGGAATTTCGTGTATATCAAATTTGGGGGCATACCTCAGGGAGGTGAGAGTGGCAAAACCCTTCTCCACGGGGTCTGGGGTGCCAGAGGCCTCTTGCGAAGCGTCACTGACGCCCATGGTATTCGCAGCGATATTTTCTACGGAGTATGATGTTGTTTTGAGATGGAAATGCGCGTTGTGGTGGAGATATTGATGGATGAGGTTGATGCCCTTTGTCGCGGTTGGTTGAAGTTTGGGGATTTTTTTGATGTTCCTGGCGCTGGCTTTGGATGGCAGCCTTTGAGGCGGTCGGGCGCGTTAACGCCACCCACCCGCAGTTACTTCCAAGTTTCCAGGCGCAGACTTTTCCACAAGCTTGTGACTCAGCAACCTACTAAATCTTGTCGGGAAGAGATAAAATCCCGCTCAGGCGGGATAACAATTTGAATTCTAGTTTTCTGTAAAATGTGAATGATTTGAATGATTTTTTCAAAATAGTAATTATGCATGCTCTGCCTTAATAAAAGAAACTAAAAACCAGTGAAGAAAATGGCAACCGGCCAACGCTTTGTTAGGATATGATATTAATACAAACAAACCCCCAACCAACCCAATAGAAGAAGATATAGATTGATCAAACCTTTGGCAAAATTAACACATCATCGTCATGCTTTCTACTGATGCCACCCATTCACTGCGCCACTCTCTAGTGACTCTAGTTCTTCCTTTCGGGATTTGTACAGCTCCTGCGCCTCGCGCTCCCGGCGAGAGACATACGTCACTTCGTCGCGGAGAACCTCCAGTCTCCTGCTGATGCCTGATTCTTCTCCAAGCTGAAGTGTTCGGAAAGCGTCTAGCTCGAATGTGGCCTTCTCGAGAGCTTCACTGGCTTCAACAATTTTCCTCCTGAGAGTTTTGGCTCGAGCTTGATACCCGCCATTGTGGAGAGAAATCTTTTTCTCCAGCTTATTCCCTTGTTCTGCGGTGGCTAGAAGCGATGTCTGGACATTTTCAAAAGCGGTCTTCATGAGTTGCTCTTGCATCTCATAATCATCGTCATCGGTGTAGAGTGAGAGACCTGGGAGGCCGGATGATTCATGGAGGGAAGACCACGAGGCTGTGAAAGTATCCTGCCAATCCTGCTGGGAAGGAAGAGACGCCACCTCAGCTATGATAACTGCACGGGCTTCGGCGAGTTGTGCATCGCTGAGCGAGGCCAATTTCGGAACTTTCCCTTCAATCTTAGCACCTGGTAAGGGGAATTTTCGTGCATCGTTGGCAATTAGGGCGACCATCTCTCGCGTAATCAAGTCCTGTGCAGGGTCTGAAACATGGCCTGGCTTTTCCATTAATGCGTCCAGATTGATCACACTGGGTCGCGGTAGACCCAGTTGATATACTTGGGTCTGCCTTTTGAATTCAGCCTGAGCCGCTCTGTCAGCCGCCGCTTTATTTGCCCTATCCCGTTCAGCTGCGTCCTGTTCTGAAAGCACCTCTTTGCCAGTTGGCTCTGCTTCTTCCGTTGGCAATTCCTCTAGCTCCCACTCCACCTCTTTTGGATTAGGAAGACTGCCAAGTTGGCTACGTAATTGGCGGCGTAAAAAGCTTTCACGTAATTTCACCTCCCTTGGAGTGTTACCCACAACAGTCCCCATATCAGCATCCTTGTTGATAGCAAAGTTGTCTCTGGGTGTACGTAGTGGGGTGGCTCCCACGCCCATTGGCGTTTTCATTGGAGTGGCACCTATACCGTTAGCACCAGCCTGGCGGAAGGGTGTGGCCATGGGATTCGGTGTAACAAGTACGTGTTTCCGCGGCGCAATTCCTTCAAAACCAGTAGAACCACCGCCTTCATGTAACGGTGTATTTTCTCCGCCCAGTAGAGACGATTGTGTTTCCGTCAAGGCTTTGATATTTCGGATTTCGTTCGCAATACGATCTTCTTCCACAGGGGCTCTAGGAGTTCGAATGGGTGTGCCACCAACGATTGCAGAGTAGTTACCGATCAAACCTCGCGTCCCATCATTCTCCTCTTCCCCTGCCATCTTGCTTGCTCGCTCTCCCGCCATGCCCATTTTCACGATCTCTTCAAGTTCGGTTTCGCTTACTTGGGGAGAAGGGAGTACGAGGGCCCGACGCTTACTGCTCTGTTCCGCTTCTCGAATTTTCTGCATCTGTCCTGCCTTTGCAGCTGCAGCGAAAGCAGCATTGCCACTTTTGTCATTTTTCCTTCGCTTCCTTTCGGCATCCTCGTCTTGATCGCCTTTCCGTTTACCAGCAAGCTGTTGTTTTCGAGGATCGAATAGTGCCTTCTGTCGCTCATTCCTAGATTGCTCTTCCAAAGTATCGTAGAAGCCGGGGGCTGGCTGTTTCTCAAATGGAATATCCGCATTGTAATCCATCTGGCCCTGCTTTCGAGTGACGACTTTAATGTTAATCCCGGCATTTTTTAGCTCACGCCGCTTTTGTAGAACCGCAAGGCGGCGTGACTCTTCCAATTGGCGTTCTCGAGCTTTCCGCTTGGCCTTCTTTCCTTGTGTATTCGCGAGGCGAGCGCGCGCCTCGCTGAGCATCTCCTTTTCGTCCTCATCGAGATCGATGGTATCGGGGCGCGCGGGTTTAGATTCGGGATCGGGGTCCAATTCGCCTGGTCTAAAAGAAAGAGGTTAGCGGCGATTAGAGATACAGGGAAAGAATTTATCGTACCGTAGTCTTCTGACATCATCAGCACTGGGGGCCGCAGTTTCACCGCCAGCAGGACCGCCCAGGCCTAGTTCATCAGATTCCCGGGCCTCTGCTTCATCCAGTAGTTTTTGGTATCGTTCTAAACATTGGGTCGCCGTCCTTCCGACAATAGGAGCGATAGTTCGCCACTGCGTAGGCATTAACTTGGCCAGATGGAGTAGTTTTTCGTCTTCCTCTCGTGACCACTCGATCTTCCGGATAGCGGGATCCAGCCATTCCGACCAGCGTGCTTTGCATTGTTTCGGCGTTTTCCTGGCGAGAAGGGAGGATACTCGCGCCCACTGATTCAGTCCATACTTGGACACAGCTACCTTAACGATCTCATCCTCAATATTCGTCCTGGTACAAACGTTAGCGAGCGGTAACACGACAAGATGATGTGAAAAAATGTAGTAACTTACCATACTCCGCCCTTGACGACCGGCATACTGACTAGCGATGTGAATGACTAGGCGTGGGGTTGGTTGTTGTGCTAGGTAGCGGAATGCTGTCGGGGAGCGTGCAAGAAGGATGAATGGCAAAAGAGAGTTTTGGCGCCTTAGCCGCACTGGTTTAGCGCCTTTGCCGCTAACGGAGGTCGCAACCAAACCCAAAATTTCTTGCGTCAGGCGCTATTTCAAAAATTATCATCTATTCCCTCCAACCCTTTTTCGGGACAGCAATACGGATTTTAGCAGACAACAATGGCGGCTGCAATCGAAGCACCTCATCAATACAAGCAGCCTTCTCGAAAAGGGAAAAAGGCATGGAGAAAACATGTGGATATTACTGAAGTCGATGCAGGCCTACAGCTAGTACGAGAGGAAGAAATCGAAGGGTAGGCCTGTTCGCCTTAGTGGATTATTATCATGTCCTGAAGTATAGATTACTGACCTGTTATACTTTATTTTAGGGGTGTTATTGCAGAAAAGCCGTCGGAGGACCTTTTTATTCTAGACTCCAAAGGCTCAGACGAGCTCCAACGAAAAGTGAAATTTACAAAACCCTTGAAGTGTGATGAGATACTTGCCCGCCGTTCTGCAATCCCTGCAGTTGACAGTCGCAAACGAGGAAGCTCTAAAGTTACAGATGGGGTACTTGAGCCACAAAGCAAGCGGTCGAGGAGTGACTGGGTTACTCACAAAGAGTGGATGCGATTGAAGCAAGTTGCGAAAAATGCAAATATTCAGGAACAAGGCGAAGACAAAAACATATCGCACGACCCTTGGAGTGAAGACAGCGTTCCTGAACCGGCAGAGCAAGCGAAACTAAATTTCCTCGAGAAACCCAAGCCAATCGTCGCACCCCCAACAACAAAACTCCCACCACTCTCATTGGCAGCCAACGGAAAGCCTGTCCCATCGATCAAAAAGCCCGATGCCGGAATAAGTTATAACCCAACGTTTGAAGCCTGGGACCGTCTTTTAACTGAGGAGGGTCAAAAAGAAGTTGAGGCGGAGAAGAAGCGTCTAGAGGAAGAGAAAGCAGAACAAGAGAGATTAGCGCGAATCGAAGCTGCCAAAGATGACAACGGAGAGGCCCGGTCAGACGACGAGAGTGCTTGGGAGGGCTTTGAGAGTGAATATGAGACCCCCGAGTGGCTTAAGAAAAAGAGGCCCGAACGGAAAACCAAGGTTCAACGCAATAGGATAAAGAGGAGAAAAGAAGCTGAGAGGAAAGCGAAATGGGAGGCGAAGCTTAAAAAACGAGAAGAGCAAGCTGCTCAAGTGAAAGCGATAGCTGAGGCGGTCGCGGCGAAGGAAGAAGCTAAAAAACAACTGCAGATAGCAGAGGATGACTCGTCTGTAGAAGGGGACGATAGATTTCTCCGGAAGAGACCTTTTGGGAAAAATCAGTAAGTAGACCCGATTGCATTGACAAGTGAATAGATTCTAATTTGGCTGACACTTGTTATCTTAGGGTTCCTGCCAAACCATTGGAGGTTGTTTTACCGGATGAACTGCAAGACTCTCTACGTTTATTGAAGCCCGAGGGCAATTTACTCGGAGACAGGTTCCGGAATCTTATTGTTCAAGGCAAACTTGAAGCGAGAAATCCAATTACGCAACCGAAGAAGGCAAGGAGGGATTATACAGAGAAATGGACTTACAAGGACTTCAAAATTAAACCATAGATTAATGAGCTAATTGGCGTTTTATGGAGTTTTTACAATATGTTCTATAGGTTTAAATGCAATTACAATGGCCTGTTTTGTTCAGTAGTGTGAAGGAGTTATGTTTAAATTTAATGGAACACTTTAACGTTTCGTGGCTGTGGGGCATGTCTGCAAACAGAGCAAACATAGCACCGAAAAAAAGCGAGATTCACCTCCCTCGACCGCAGCTTCCACCCGGCAGGCCATCACAGGCTGCCAACGCTCTCTTTCAACAGTAACATCCTTGTGATTATTGTATTACTCGATATCGTGATGAACGGATACAGAAATTCGTCGCCACTGGAATGGAACTAAAAAACCTCTCGAGTAATTGGCGAAAGCTTCAAGAGACTCTGAAGAACGACAAGTCCCCCACCGGTCAAAAACGCAAAGCAAATACCTCCGTGACGAGTCATGAGGTGAAGAGGAAGAGAACATCATTATCGTCACCATCATCAACTAGGGACAGACGCGAGAAGGGTGAAAAGTTTTCCAAACGGCGGAAGATGGGCTTGGTCCTGTCAACAGCTGCCAACCCGGAAGAATCAGAAAAGCGTTCTATATCGACTCTTTCGCAACAGAATGGATCTACAACTTCACTAGTGCGGACAAAATCAAAACTTTCTAGCGAAGCGAAGGTTAATGATGGGCTATCCCCGACGTCAGTTTCCTACCACAACTGTTAACCCGCAAAATAATCCAAAAAGCTAATTGCATCTATAGCGCGGAGATAGGGAAATATGTCGCTCTCGACTGTGAAATGGTGGGCGTGGGGCCGAATCCTGATCGCGACTCGGCTCTAGCCCGCGTGAGTATCGTCAACTACAATGGTGAACAAGTCTACGATTCGTTTGTCCGGCCAAAGGAAACGGTGACGGACTGGCGAACACACGTAAGCGGGGTGTCACCAAAACACATGACGGACGCCAGAGAATTTGAAATAGTCCAGAAAGAAGTGGCAGGAATCCTGGATGGATGCATTTTGGTAGGACATGCTGTTCGAAACGATTTAGACGCTTTGCTCCTCAGCCATCCGAAGCGTGATATCCGGGATACTAGTAAACATCCCCCGTACCGGAAAATTGCTGGTGGTGGCTCACCACGTCTAAAGATATTAGCGTCTGAGCTGTTAGGGTTAGAAATACAAGGAGCTGCTCATTCGAGTATTGAGGATGCGCAGGCAACGATGCTTCTTTTCCGACGAGACAAGGAAGCGTTTGAGAGGGAGCATGCAAAAAGATGGCCGCCTATACGCGCACCCACCGACAAAGATGGTCAGAAGGCCGACAGTAGTGCGAAGAAAAGGAGGAATGGCAAAAAGAAAAAGGGGAAGAAATAGATACTGTTGGATGGGATTTTCCAGTTGACATGTTTGGGGCCGTTTCTGTGGCGCTTGCATCTTGATGTCATTTT
The DNA here is from genome assembly GCA_002572885.1 of Blastomyces parvus. Taxonomy (NCBI): domain Eukaryota; kingdom Fungi; phylum Ascomycota; class Eurotiomycetes; order Onygenales; family Ajellomycetaceae; genus Blastomyces; species Blastomyces parvus. The sequence continues at coordinate 94,207 of PDNC01000071.1, forward strand.
AAATACCCCACTTCGTAGATAATATTAAGAATTAAACTACATATTAAACATAATATACACAATTTTCAAGGCAATTCACTACTAATTGAACTTTAACACTTCAAATGTTTGCCATTCCGCCAGTGTGGAGTAGAATTGCAGCTCATAAGGACTGATTATGTAATGAGAATAGCCGCGTTGAACGCGCCGAACGCGTCGCCAGAAACTCTTCAATTCCAAGGTTCCAAGCTCAATGGGAAACCAGAATAGTTCCTTGAAAGAAATAGCAACATCAAGCCCCTTCGCTAGGATCTAACTCCATTTTTTAAAATAATATTCACTCTCAATCAAGACCCATCTTTAACTCACAGCGCTAAAAACGCCCATTAAAAGCTTTAATCGCACTTCAACCATCAAGCCCGGCAATCCACGTACAAGCCGGATCGAAAGAGAGTGCAACTATGTTTGCGATACAACTACCTAAGAATAAAACTGATTCACACCAAGAGAATTCATCAATTACTCCAAACATTCTTCCGTGCAGGATCCATCATGACGGACCTGTTGAGATCTCGACCAGGTACTGGAATCCGGTCGTCGATGAGAGCAATCCCGGTATGTTTTGGAAGTCAATTTTTATGCGATTTTAATCCTTTCATTTTTTTCTCTTCTTTTCTTCTTGTTTTTGCCGTCTCAATATATACGGAGTACATCCATTCACAATAGTTTCTGTGTTCACTTCAGCAAATTGGTGGAACATCAGCTAACTGTTTTCTACCAGACACTGCAACCGCATACTTCCGAGGCAGAAAGCTCAGGGGACGAAGAGTTCCTATCCCAGATGGATATGAAGGTATGTGCTCTGCATTTTCCTACCAATTGCATTCTAGGGACATCGTCGCCATTATTTGATAGGGGGCCATCATTTGGGGCCACACGCGAGAGAACAAGCAATTTATCTGACTCTGTTTAAAATATTGTTTCGAACCGGCTACAGGCGTTATTGCATGTACCAATTCATTGGAATCCGAAGCCAAGAACAATGATCAAGGGCGAAGGCATCGAAATTTCGATCTAGAAGACGAGGAAGACGATGATAATGATGAAGATTACTGGAAGTCGTTCACAATAGTTGAGAAACAAGGTTCATTTTCGGATTTCATGGTATGGGACCATGAAAAGGTACCAGCCGCTGATGACCCTTTTGTAAAGGGGGTCAGTGAATGGATTAGATTCGCTGAAGCGGTGCGTACTCGCGCTTTGATTTATTTTCACCACCCAAAATCTTCATGCCGTTTTCTGTCTTCGTGGCGCATCTTGGGGAGGTAAGACCCGATCATTTGCTAACTTCTGCACAGATGCATACAGCACCATCTCATCCAACACAGCAAGATAATGGAGGGATCCATGTGGAGCAAAAAGACCGGGCCGAGACCCAAAAGGATTGCACGAAATTGGCAGCTTCATAAATGAAAATGAAGAGTCATTCCACTTCTTGATTTCTTGGTGTTTCGTTGTATTTTTTTTTTTTTTTTTGAACAATTTTTGATGCAATTATATATGCGACACCATAGTTTATACCCACTCGTACTTTGGCTGCTTCCATTTCCATAGATGGGTTAGGAAAAATGCGTAGTTCTAGAAGAATTGGATAGAAGATTTTACCTTTGGCAAACACGTGGTGCACAACGTTTTTGGGTTAAAATGAAAGGTTGAAGGATGGGAAGAAGCCCTATCCAACAGCAGCAACAGCTTCATGCACGAGATGGGATGAAGTCCCCCAGGCACCATTTCAGCCCGCCTTGGCTGCTTGTTTCTCTCCACACTTTGCCCAAGCGCCACAGGGATACCCATACAGACCAAGGTCACGCTAAAGACTGCTAAGACTGCTCGAGCAACGCTAAGTCGGCCAGGGCCCGACCCAAAGCTTGATCTTGGCCGCGAACAAGAAAGCAGCATCGACTACACGTGGGTGTTTGCAGGCGGGAAAGGGGAACAAAAGCATTCAATCGACGAGAGCGAGCAACCACAACAAGAATAATAGGCAAAGTTCGGCGGAAGCTCGTCGGGACGTTTTGCCGTTCTTGTTATTTCGGATGTCGCTACCTCCGTGCATGTTGCACCGCAACTTCTCGGGCGTGGAACAGCGCCCGGATTGGACCTGCCTCTGCGCCAATGGAGACAAAACAGTCCATGACGCGAACTGCTGAGGTTTTCGCATGCTGAAAAGAAACAGAGTCCAGAAACCAGAGAGAGCGCGTCTTGCCAAGTGATGTCAGTGGCTGACAAGATCATTCTTATTCCTCCATATTGTTTTATGACAGTTACAGCGGGGTCCTGTTCGCCACTTGGATTATCACGTCTTATCCTTTAGACCGTTAGCACAACTGTTACTATTTTGACTCGGGGAATTAGCAACGCACGTGTGGTAGATCCTGGACTCCATTCACCTGTTTTCGCGGCTACTGCTATTCCGCTGGACCACTGCGAGCTGCGCGAAGTAGTGCGGCATGGGAGGAGCATCTTCGACCAGCATCCACTTTTGGCACCGCTGACATCGTTGCATTCGGCGGATCTGAATCAACACATTGGCCATTCCTCAGCGTTTCTCCTGCATCGTTGGCCGCTACTATCGCTGGTAGAAGCACGCCCCTCACTTCTGCGTGTCAACCCACGCTTTCGGGGTCTCCTGCGATCAAGCGTCATCCCGGCAACAGGCATTCCTGGTCCACACCTCTGTCAGCTGTCGGCATATAAGGAGCTACCCCAGCACCCTTTTTTTGGTTTCAATTCCTTTTCTGTTTCTCTTTTTCTGTGCTGTGTTCCTCCAGCTGTCCATTCGTTTATGAATTGCAGCGTTTGCCTTCATTTTTGAACCATGAAGCTTTCGTGGATCGCCGGCGTTGCGCTGTTCTCGTCCGCGGGTCTCGCGCAGACATTCCAACGCCTGGGAGGATGCCCTGAGTTAGGTTGTGTTTTCCCACCAGACCAGTATGCGCTTCACCCCCCTCTTTCATTATTTCATAGTTTAGACTCATTGGCAGGAAAATCGGTGCTTCTTGGGTTCGAAGATACCTGACATTTGAAAAAAAACTAACAAATTCAACCCAAAAATCATTCAGGGCGGATTTCTTGGCTGGCCAATATTTTGACATCCGTCTCGAAGTCCATTCGCCTGTCAATGGCTCTGAGGCCCGCGAGGGAGAGCCGGATCCCAACTTCACCTTCACTATTACGAAGAAGGGTCGTAACAACAAACCACAACCAGTTACTGAATTTTTCGGCGTAGAAGAACCCGAGCTTGAGAAATGGGACTTCACTTGGTATGAAGGTATGTTTGTTGGAGCAATTCAAAAGGAATACAATTGAGCACTCAAATAAGAGATCAAAATACTAATCCATTTTTAAAGACCTATTTGCGCGAGATGCGAAGAAACCCTCATTGGTCAAGGTCGCATCCAAGATCTATCGTCGCGTTGCGCTGTACCAACCAGGAGAGTATGAAGTTACCCTAACCTACTATGATGGCAAGACAACCACAGCTACCTGGCTCGTTCGAGACTTGGCCGAAGTTCGCAAGGCGAAGAACGTGATCATGTTCATTGGTGATGGTATGACCACTAACATGATCACCGCTGCGCGCATGATTGCCCATCGTTCCATCAACGGCAAATTCCAGACCAAGATGCAGATGGACAAATTCCCTGTGCTCGGCCATCAAATGACCCATTCCTTGGACTCCATCATTACTGATTCCGCGAACTCTGCCACTTCCCTTTACACTGGCCACAAAACAACGGTCAATGCCCTAGGCGTATACCGGGATTCATCCCCATCACCATTTGATGATCCCAAAATCGAGACCATCGCCGAGATCTTCCACAGGATTTATCCCAAAGCTGGTGTTGGAATTGTTACCACTGCTCACTTATGTTAGTAATGCCCCCCCCCTCCCTTTTTTTTACATATATGTGGACAGAAGTAGTGACATAAAACTCCTCTAGCCGACGCAACGCCAGCTGCATTGATTGCCCATACGAAGGATCGGGGTGAATCTGGACACGTAATTGACTCGTACTTCCAGGGCTCGTCTAACTACTCCTGGACTGAGTGGGATGGACCGGACGTTCTTTTCGGCGGTGGTGCAGAGGACTTCCTCCCTGAAAATGCGCACCTCGGCCAAGATTACTATAAGCTCTTTGCCGAAAAGGGATACAGCGTCAGCTGGAACAACACTGCACTGGCTGAAGCCCCCAACACCGAAAAAGCGTTGGGTGTATTCTCCACTGGTGTCATGGCTAAGTGGCTCGACCGAAATATCTACACTGACAACATCAAGGGCCAGAAGAACCACCCAGATGGCTCAGATAAGGACGCCGATGACCAGCCCGGCCTCAAAGAAATGACCCTCAAGGCCATTGACATCCTCGCCACCCGCAAGTGCAACGATGGTTGGTTCCTCATGTCTGAGGCCGCCAGTATTGACAAGCAAATGCATTCTCTTGACTACGATCGCGCTCTCGGAGAGTTGCTTGAGTTCGATGACACGATTCGTGCCACCATCGAAAAACTCCGCTCTATCAAGAAGCTCGATCAGACTCTTATCATCGTAACAGCTGACCACGGCCACGGCTTCGACGTCATGGGCACTGTTGACACGGAATACCTCAATGCCCAAGATACGGACCGAGCCAAGCGCGATGCCGTTGGCATCTACGAGAACTCAGGCCTGCCGCAATACACTGTGCAAACCGAGGGATCATTCCGCTATAGCGAGGGTGTACATTTCCCTGCCCAATGGGACCCCCGTTACTCACTGTTCTCCGGAGTGACCGCAAACCCGGACAGAAGAGAAAACTACCAGGTCCACAAGGATGGACCACGAAAGCCCGCGGTGGAACTGGAAGACGGATCCAATGACTATTATGCTAATTACAAGGATGCAGTTTCTGGATTTGTGATTAACGGAACTCTCTCCGTCGCAGAGTCTCAGGGTGTACACTCTTTGACTGATGTGCCCGTTTTCGCCATGGGCCCGTGCCAGGAAGAGTTTGGAGGTATGTTACTTGCCTCCTGTTTTATTTAACTATACGTGGTAAAAGCAGGCTTAAAATAATATTTACTAACATAACGACTCACTGCAATCCAGGTGTCTACAATAACGTCGACATTTTTTTCAACATCGCCAAGTGTCTTGGCCTCGGCAGATCAAAGCCAGATAATTAAGATACTTTGGGCGGAATTTTTCTTTTCTTTTAGAATAATGAAATGCGGAAGCATTGGTGGGCATTATTTGGAAATATGCTGGGAGACATAGATAGGAATTCAAATATTTCTATTTGAGACCCGTCTTCTACATATTTATACTGCTCGCCACTAATAATGGACAGACAGCCGCCCTCCATTTTAGCTTTCAGCCATTATTGTTTTTTTATATCGCATACCTTTAAGTTTATCCTTGATGTAAATACATTGCTACTGCTTTTGCTTCTCCAAATTCCATCCTTTATTCCCGTTCCTATCTACAAACGGTATCTTTTCTGACGATGAAAATGGTTTGTTAATACCGGTTTTGTAGGACACCGGGGCAAAAGAGGTCGATCACCACCAGCCTCTACTGGCAGGTTAGGGGGTGGGCCATTCCGTATATGTCTACAGTGTAACAGCGGATTTTAGGCTCACTCGCAGTCACATATTTCGGTGACAATCAATAATGATTCCCAAGGACACTTCCCATTTGCATGAAGCTACTTCTTTTTATCAGATGGGAAAAAATCGGATGAACAACCAACCCACCAAATGCGAAGGATATAAATTGGTACTGTACAGTGGAGTATATGAACGGAGGCGTGGAAATGAATAACCTTGCACACGCTAGAAATTTATATTGACTTCCATTACCGCCGCACCTTCAGTATTTAGAGACTTACAGCGTATGCCCTGGAATCTAGGCGCTTAAAATGTCTGGCCAGCGAGTGATAGCCACAATAGGGGTCAACAGAACCTTCAAACGGTTCAGGAGAGATGATAACTGCTTTGCTATTTAAATTACTACTTGTGTGCAACAGCTTATTTCTACACCACCGTACGCAAAGGATACCCCAGCCAACATAAGTGTAGTTCGTGACAGAAGTTCTTGAGCGAATTAGCAAATTTATCGCGCTGGGTCTGCCAAACCTGCCAGATGTTTGTTGTGTAGACGGAGTACATGGTCAAAAGATTACTGATACGACGTTTCTGTTGGGTTCTGCTCATTCATTAGCATTGATATTTAAGTTTTCTACCTACCGGATACAGTGATCTGAACCTACAAGGCTTGTAGGCTGCCTTTAGATGCTCTCAAGGCCCAAGATTTATTATATTAAGTGCAGACTTCTATCACTGCCAACTGCTATCATTAACTGTAGTGATTAAAACCAGATCTGTCTGCATCTAATCCTCACTCTATCTACTTGTCTGGTCGCTAAATCTCTATTCTACAGATTTACGCAGAGATGGCACAGCTTTTTTGGTTGAAGAGCATAAATGATATAAAATTCAGAGCTATTTTTAGTTGTCCATTTATGAACCCAGTCTAACGCGATACATATTTCCGACAGAGTTAACTAGGCGAAGAGAAAATTTGCGGCCCCTCAGTTGGGATAATTTATTAGTGTCCGTGAAGGGCTACTAGCCATTCAACTTGTCGCCGAACCAAACAAAGTCGCCGAAATCGTGGTACTTCGCTGGGGAGAAGGAACAGGGAAGGCAATTTTACGCGGCAATGTAGCTCGCATGAGGAATAGAATATGTGTTGGTGATGTAGGGGGGAGTGGAAATGGGGATATGTTTAGCCGGACGTAAATTTTGTTTGTATGGTACTTGAGCATGTAACTATATGGAGAACCGTCTGCTGTAGATTTGAAGGCTGGGTCGGATAGCCTAGCAAATGTGCTTGAAAATAGGGGTAATTGAAAGAATATGTACTCGAAAAAATAACAAGATTCTTTTCCAAGGAGATGGTCAACGATGCGGTCGATGCACTGGGTTTTTACAGGCCGCTGCAACAAACATATGGTTAACCAAGAAACTGAGCCGGCCGCACTCTGGTATATATAATAGCCGGTAAAGAAATCGGGCGCCTTGAACTTTGAAGATTATCAAACTTAGCGCCAAAAATAACTTAAAGGCGACAACACAGAGATAAAATAAAACGTGACGGGAAATAAGGAGGACAGAAACCCGCTATATCTCGGAAGGTCGAGGAACTGGTAGTAACGGATTAGACTCCGTTCGATTAAATAGCGACGAAGAAACGAAAGCTATTTGGAAGTGTCCATTTCATGAACAATATATGAATCGAGCTCTGTCATCCTATAATGTGGCGGGGCTATTGTCGGATCAGCTTTTTGTGGGACGGCCTGATAATCGGAGGAAGGAATCTTACCGCCCTGCTTGTGTTTTCTGTTCTGAAGTGCATTATGTAGGAGCCATCCTATGACGACGAGAAGAAGAACGGCGACGGCTGCACCGATTCCAATTCCCGCCTTTGCGCCGGTAGACAAGCCGGAAGATGTGGAGGATGGGGGAGATAAAGGTGGTCCTAATGCTGGAGGTTCGGTGAAAGTTGTAGAAGTCGTAGAAGTCGTAGATGTCGGAGCGGCGAAGTCCGAGCTCATCCACCGTATAGATAATCCATACGCGTTAACGGCCCAGTTACCGTCCTTCGTGTGTACCTCGGTCTTTCCATTCGAAGTTGCTGTAAAGGTTAAAACCCCCTTATTTGACGCGCGCGAACACATATGATCGGAATAAAAGAACGCATCCACTTTTTGGCAGGCGAAGCCACTGAGGATCAAGAATTAGCAATGCTGAGCGTCGAAAGTAGTTGGGTCATGAAAACGGGGTCGGTTACTTTGGACAACAAGTCGCTCTAGTTTCTGTCAAAGTTCCAACGGCGTTGGTATCACTGCTGCATATGAGGTAGCCAGAAGGACAAACGCCAGGGGAGTAATAGGCGTTCTGGGAGATCTGATCAACCGACCAAGGTAGATATCCACCAGATGGGTAACAGTCCTTGGTGCGAAGGCCAAGTTCATGGTATACATTCACTTCAGTTTTCAGGCTTCCGGATTCTGTGAGCACTTCGGTTGAGTAGATCTCATAAACGTTGTTGAGGCACGCAGCTGGCGCAGAAAAGGGGGTGGTCAAAGCTGGAGGAGGTGAGGTGGCCATCCTCAACGCAAACCGCGATTTTATTAAGTGGAATTACTGAAAGATGAAGAGAGAACAACTTCAATTTCGTGTCAGGATGCACCGTTTCGGAGGAGAGAAATCATATGGAGCAAATTGCTTCTCATGTCGATGCATATACAATGCGTTTCAACTAGCCTCCAGTCGAAACGAGGGTCATGGCCATGCATTGGCATGCAACGACTGACTGCACAGAAATAGCTACAGTCCAACGCACTAACGACACAGGGTCAGGTCAGAAGCTAAACCGAATGGTGTGTTTAACACGGTACGGAGCATTTTTTGAAAGCGCGAGTTCTGAGCCCCTGAGCGCTGAACAGTGTGGTGTGGATGGATGGATTCGTCTCGATTTCTTGCTCGATTAATTTGATTTTATTTGACATTCACAGCAGCCACAAGATATTATGCATTGTAGCTGGGTAACAATGAAATATGACATTCAGAGCCATTGAATGATATAAGTTTTAGTTAATAGTAATGTAATCCAAAAGACATTAATATTAAACCTGAAAAAGGATGCATCAATTTTATATCATCCGATAGCTCAGAGAATCACACTTCATTGCTTGCTATTTACAACACTCATACCCTATGGTTGTTGAGAAATGTTGGAAAAATCGGATTAATTCAGGGGGACCGTATACTCGGCTTGGACTGCCCTTTTGGCTGATATTGGCTCCGGCGTTCAGAATTGAAATAGGCTCCGGCGATGGCAGGGATGCTTTGAACCATCTCAACTCTCCGAAGAGTCACTCAGAGAAGGCACTGTATCATGAGCATGCAGTCGAAGTTGAGATGCAGGCATAACTGACATGGTTGCAAGTTTGAGTCAGAGATGGTTCAGTGGTCTTCCTTCTCGACCCTCGGGGAGATAGGTAGGGGTTTCAATCACACGCAGACCATTTGGTGAAGCCCATTGGTTGTCAGAACCAGACGAAGATGGGGATTTGAAGATGAAGTTGAGGATGTCGTCTTGCCGAAATGAAGACCCTTTTCGAGCCTCACCTTATTTGGCTGACATAATCCGTCCCCGCGTGAAGGGTTCTAAGCTAAAAACTACTCCGTAACTCAACTACCGTATCAAGACTTATTATTTACACAATCACCGAGTAACCAAGTTCAGAAGTTCTGAGGCTGGCCAAACAAACACAATACATTGCAGTGGGAATTTAGCTCGATGGCTGAAACTAAACAGGCGGAGAGCTTGATCCCGAAATTCAAAGTAGGGAGACTGCTCAACCAAGGTTGGCATGCCTTCGACCTCCAGCTTCTTGCTTCCCTACAGCATATGGGACGCCCATTTATGATGGATGATATGAACCCTGTTGCTATTCACTGCGTTATCTCTTTTCAACCCTGGTTTCCTGTCAACTAACCCATCCTTCCACTCTGCCACAGATCAAAATGACCGCCGCATATCCATCCTCGGATCCATCAATGATGCACCTGGCATACTAATCATCGAACGAGCAGCTTTCGTTTCAGATTCGGACTCTATTAGAGCATTCCATGCTGCGATAGCTAATGTGGCTAACCTTGGGGCCAACGATATATACCGCTGGTACCTTGCATCAGCTGGACAAAATCACGCTTCCCCGCCAGACTTAAAACTAAATCTGATTTGGCCCTGCACTGAGCAGCATATCTTGAAATACTCGGCGCAAAATGTGCGCATGGTCACGGAGACGCCAGAGATATATGCGAACCATGTTCGCGCTTATATGCAGAGCAAAAGAGAGAATGGCAGGCTGAATTGGGTGTATAATATTATCGAAGGGCGGAAGGAGCAGGAGGATGTGATAATTCGAGTGTCGGACGCAGAGGAAGGGTTTTTGCTGCTGCCTGATCTTAACTGGGACCGCAAGACGATAGGCACTCTCCGTCTTCTTTGCCTGGTGGAGCGACGTGATATATGGAGCCTGCGAGACCTTAAGAAGGAGCATATCCCATGGTTGAAACATATGAGAAAGAAGGTGCTAGATGGGGTTGTGAAGGTTTATCCCCAACTTGAGCGAGACCAGCTGAAGCTCTATCTCCATTGTACGTATTATGGATTAAAATGCCGCATGGGCGCCGGGAGTTATTTTCCGTGTCTTCACACTAACTTACCACTTAGACCAACCGACTTACTACCACCTTCATATTCATATTGTCAATGTAATGTTAGAAGGTGGCTCTACACAATCTACAGGGAAGGCCTTTGGCTTGGAGAATCTTATCTCGCAGCTAGAGACTATGGGCGGTGGACCGAATGCTGGAATGGCCGACGTTTCACTATCATACTTCATGGGTGAGGAAAGCGAGTTATGGAAAACCGTGTTTGGACCCTTGAAACGAGGAGAGCAACCGAAAATGGTGGGCTGAGGAACGATAAAGAAAACTGTTCTAGATCGGGCTTATTTAGAAGTAGATACCTTTGCGAGATAGAGCTGTATATGAATGGAAATTCCCAGATGTGACTTAACTCTATGTATCTAAGAAACCATAACAGTACCTACCAAACAAACATGTCGTACAGTAAAAGAAAGAGAAGAAAAAATGTCCTCTTCATCCTTATAAAATTGTCATAGCAAGAGAAAAACAAACCCCCATGAATTTTGATGTCCTGATCACATGCACGAGTAAACCCTAGCTAATTGCCTAATGCAGATAATGGGTTCCCCGCATATAGTTATCCCAGAAGGCAACAATACGTCTTACGAACATCCGCCTTGATAGATTCCCTATTTATACCCCAACCAACTCCCTTTTCAACTTGAGAGGACATTGCAGAACCAACATTACTATTCTGTGAACTTTTGAAGGTTTTATTTACCATGGCAGGAAATCCAAATGCGCCGGCAACGGCCAAGGCCTTCGTTCCTCTTGGTGAGAACATGCCCCTCCTCACCAGAAACATGCGGAATAACCCTACTACTACCACAGCAAGATCAGTATGCTAACAGCTCTGTAGAAAACAACCCAGAAGTAATGTCACATCTCATCCATCAGCTAGGTGTATCGCCCGTTCTTGGCTTCACCGATATTTACAGCATCGATGACCCCGACATCATCGCCTTCGTACCCCGCCCCTCCCATGCCATCCTCCTCGTTTTTCCCGTCACCAAAGCATACGAAGCCGCGCGCATCGCAGAGGATACAGATAGACCTGTATATGAAGGCTGCGGCCCCAACGAACCTGTCACTTGGTTCAAACAAACGATCCGCAATGCCTGCGGGCTAATCGGACTCCTACATGCAATCAGTAACGGTGCTGCAAAGGCTCATATTACACCTGGCTCTGACTTGGATCAACTGCTGCGGGATGCAGAGCCGCTGAAGCCTAATGAGAGAGCTGATTTACTATATGCAAGCAAGGCTTTGGAGAGCGCACATGCCGAGGCGGCGAAGAAAGGCGACACCGCAGCTCCGGCCGCGGATGAGAAGATAGATTTGCATTTTGTATGCTTCGTGAAAGGAAATGATGGGCATTTGTGGGAACTGGATGGGCGGAGAACGGGACCGTTGGACCGTGGCGCTTTGGGCGAGGACGAGGATGTTTTGAGTGAGAAAGGCCTACAGTTGGGCGTTCGCCAGCTGTTGAAAAAAGAGTCGGAGACTGGGGGCGATGTAAGGTTTAGCTTGGTTAGTTTGGGGCCGGTTTTTGATTGATTGGTTTTTCGATCGACTAGTTGTGCGGAGAGAGGTGTCCCCCTTTGCTACCTGTTTTTGCGTATAAATGTAGGTTTGTTTTATGGTTGCTCACGATATACACGGGTGTAGGTGTGTTTATCCTGCTTGTACTTTATATCCTTGAAACGTTCATGCAGCTTGACTAATGGATCCAATCAGGCATACTGGCAGGCATTCTGCACTGGGATGTAGAATTGAGGTTTGAGACTGGTATCTTAATTTGTGGGCTCATTCAAAACGGTGATAAAAAAAAAAGGAAGAAAATGACCGGAAGACGTTCCACGAGCTTGACGCTTTCCATGTACTGTACATCTACGACTAGGAGCTTAGATATCCTCGACACTAGAGAGGAACTGGACTGAGGAAAATCCCAAACAGATGGGCCAGATGGGATCTCCTGGTATTCCCTTCGAAGACCCCCCTCGGCTAATTTCGGCAGCTACAGATAGATGTTGGCTGGGATACAAGCAAGGCTAGCATCCTTAGACACAAGACAGTGTTCCAACCGCGCCGCCAACTCCTTTTCCAGCCTTGAAAATTGCGGACCAAGGAAAATCGCTGCTCCCAAGGCGTTGGTTCTATATATGTTCTAATGGCTAGGGCCAGCAAATCTTCGCTATAAATCACAAGAACACCAGTTGTCCATTTTGACTCTATTTGAATGCAATGACGAAGATAAATTCGGCACACCGGCGTACATACCTTGAACATGCATACATCGGCGGAATTACCGGGCCGGCCGGTGAGCACATGGCGTTCTTCAGCCGAATTTCAAAAACACGCCACCGATCTGCAGGGTTGGAAGAGTTACGTGCTGTATGTATGTATACGCATAAGGCATAAAGAATGTGCATCTGATTAGATACCACTTCGGCTATCCTGGCACACTCATCGGCAGAAAAGTACTTATTTAGCATCAGACCAAGCGGGCTTTGATTTCACTCTGTCGCCCGGCTCATATTTCACATTTGAGCGAGATCCAAACGCCTTGACGCTGTCCTCATTCGATCCTGACCAGCTGGCTTGCAATGGATGTTATGTTTCCAACTTGCTGCCCAACGTTTAGTATTGTTCTGCGGAATTCAACCCACACCAACGGCAAGTCGACGATGGTGTTAGCTGACACCGAATGAAACTCAACCATCAGGTTATTAGTGTGATTTCCCCCAAACGCTACTGGTCAGCGAAACTGCTATCATAATCCAGGAAAGCGTCTCTGCCGTTTGAGATAGCTTGAGATTCAGAATATTCAATGAAAACAAGAAGAAATTATTGTGAAGAGCGCTAGGGAGCGACGACATCATGATCAAGCAGTTTTCAGAACAGTTCCAGACCTTTTAAAACCAAGAATCCCTCCGTTTGTCATTTAGCGCAAACATTGGAGAAAGGCCTCAAAAACACATTCCCACGTAAAATGCGCTCGCCCAAAGAATATTCCGTTCCAATCTAGATTTTTGACGTTGAGTTAATCTTGCCATGGCCCATGGTTATGTTCAGCCACCGAGCCACAGATCCAACACGAACAATGCGTTATGTCGACCAGAACAATAGCCCTCTAACAGTTTCAGCACAGATTGTTCTCCCTGACGAATTGTAGGGCTGATAACAGTTATTTTAAGTTCCGAATCTTTTTTACATCATCGTGCATGGCCCATGATCTCGCCTCAATTCTATAGATTACGAGAAGCATCTCTAAGTATTTAACGACATCAGCACCCAGTGGCCATGTATATAGCATACCTTCTTTTTAGGTGAACGAGGTCTGACATTTCGACTCACTCTAAAGAACAATCTCAAAACTGTGTGAGAGCTGAAATATTCCTCCGCGCGATCTACTTTCTTCGTTCAAAAATGTTAGCGGCCATGGCTCCTCCGTAAGTGCACATATCTTGGTACTCACGATTCCCTGGGATTACTTATCTTGTATGTTTGGAATACTAACAAAGGTTTTCATTCATTAGGAGGGAGAAATTTGCATCAGGCCAAGATATTGTCTTCAATACTTCCCCATGTTGCCAAGGGGCGAAAGTCGACAACTTTGTTGATGTACGATACGTACGTAGGCACATACAATTCGGACTCTATATTTACTTAGGTTTTTGGTATCTTCTGACATCCATATAGTACGATAGCGATGAAGATTCGGCATTCGGCGATAATGATGGGTACGTTGTTGCTGTGTTGTATGCTTTGTATCCTGGGCCTTCACTAACAGTAACTAGGCAAAGCACAACCACCTCCCTTGAGTCAAATGCTATGAGATTCAGATACGAAAATGGCAGGTATGCTTATCCTAAATCCGATAGTTGTCATATCTCGCTGTTTATACAACGGCCTCGGTTAACGTACAACCATCAGGAGATATCACTCCTTCCGAGCAGGAAGTTAGTGTCCCATTTCAACCTACAGTTCGGGGCTGACCAACTTCTACAATGCCCTTGCACGACCCTAATCATACCGTATTGCTTATGGTTTCGACACAGGCTACTTCCTTCCGAACGATGACTTAGAACAAGAGCGTCTCGATATTGTGCATCATATGGTCAAGCTGGTTCTTGACGGAAGGTTATATCTAGCACCCATTGGAGATAAGCCGCAACGAATCCTTGATTTGGCTACAGGGACCGGTATATGGGCGATTGATATGGGTATGTTGGGTCTATCGATTTCGTAAACTAGATGCCAGATGTCCGATATGGCCTCGCTAATATGATGCTTAGGCGACAGGTTCCCGTCCGCCGAGGTATTACAGTTACTTGTGTTCAACCAACCCAAAATATGCGATGTAATTCCAGCTAATATGCCTTTAGGTGCTTGGAAACGATCTGAGCCCGATTCAACCTGTAATGTATGGAACCGAAATATCAAAATTTCTAATATAGACTGACGAGAAACTGGCTGATACGTCTTTGGTCCTAGGCTACCGCCGAACGTCAGATTTGAACTAGATGATATCGAAGACGATTGGTCATACAAAAGGCCATTTGACTTCATACATTCAAGATATCTGGCAACTGCTGTTACCGATTGGCCTAGGTTGATTCAACAAGCTTACCAGTGAGTATTACAACATTGCCACGAACCTAGCTTATTTTGTTAGAAGAATAAAAATATAACCTTAAACTACCTAAGGAATCTAAATCCGGGCGGTTGGGTGGAGTTCTGCGATTACGATTTCAAATATCGAGCAGACGATGGATCACTTACCCCAGACCTGGCAATGATACAAAACCAATACCTTGTCATGGAATCGTCACAGATGCTCGGGCGAGAACCTTGCCCCGGACCAAAATTGAAGCGATGGGTCGAAGATGCTGGGTTCATCAATGTGACTGAGCGCTGTTTCCCGCTCCCTATTGGTGTATGGGCTAAAGATAAGAAACTGGTAAGCATGCGCAATGAGCACACAAATATCCTTCCCTTTCTTTTGAGAAAGTTTCAATAAGCGCAGATCAAGGCCTTTTTGCGCTGACAATTTTTCCAGAAAGAGATTGGCTGGTGGAACCAGCTACAGTTCCTCCAAGGCGTCGAAGCATGGTCTATGAACTTGCTCACACATGTATTCGGCTGGAAACCACAAGAAGTCCAAGTTCACGTCGCATATACTCGTAATGATGCTCGAAATGTAAACATTCATGCATATTATAACATGTGCGTAACGGCGCTTCTGGTTATCTCTCTTCAATTCAAATCGATCTTCGGTATCGCTTAAGCCCTCCAACGAAACTGACTTAGAATTTATATCTAGGCACATCGTCTATGGCCAAAGGCCATTTAACTACGGTATATGGGCTGCAGCTAGCTAAAGCGGACATTCCATTTCACATTTTCAACACAGATCGTCTTTCACAACGTTGATTGCCAACCGCTTCCACTCTGTCATCCCTAATCAACAGCTGCTTCGTCAAAACGAGCTCGGGTGATAATGCAAGCATCCACTTATAAATACTCATATCAATTTGATTCAGTGTGTACCGATATAACTTTTTGATATTATTATTGGTGTTTCAGAGCATTCATCGATATGGAAAAACGGGCCGCAAAGGAGTTTATTGGTGGTGAAAATTGTATATATCATATGTTTGTCATCCCTGGCTATCTCCCCCCTTCTGGCTTGGGTGCTTTTTTACTTTTTCTTATGTTTCTGATTGGATAAGTGGATGTGATGTCGATAGTTTTCTTCGTCTTGTTACAAACAAGAGCGTTTTGCCTTTCTATGAATTTATATGATATCAAGTGTATGTAGCGTTGATACCTATGAGTCGGTTGTATTCATTTGTTTGGTAGGCTTGTCATATACAAAACGTCGGGCTTGTTGTTATCTGTACCCTACATATCTTATTATACGGTATATTATATTTGTTTAAGTTCCTTTGAGCGAGCTATGAATTACCCCTACTAATCATACGTTTTACTCTACTAATATGCATAAACGATCAGGCGGCCCTGGTCCCTAAATGCACGGGTAGACGAGAAAAGGTATCGATTTGCTAAACATCATTTTCTGTTGTCTCCTTCTCAGCCCACCAAGCCTTCCAATTAAATCGAATAACTTCATTCCCGCACACCCACCATCCAGCAGTTAAATTGCGGGCGAAAACCTCCAGACCAGAGTATGTGCGAGCAAGATGCAGTTCTTCATCATTGAACGTCCCGTTACAAGTTTGTGCTGGCGATAAAAAAAATATATTTTCAATCAACTCCTTTACGTTTGGTTTCCGGGAGTGGATGTCCGGCACTGCGACGATAACCCTCCGTCTTATTTCGCACAAATTTGTATGCTGTTGGCCATTGTTGTCCTCGGTGACGTGCTTCTCTTTGTGCGCCAAAATCAGCACTTCGTATGGCCTTCTCCATAGTCCGTCCAGTGGGCAGGCAGGCTGGCCGTCAACGGTAGTTTTGACCCAGATCCATTCTTCAAAGGGGTGTAGGCCTACCGCATCAAGAGCATCTAACGTAGCGGAACGAGATTTTATTGAATTCGTAATCCAGATTGCGACAAGGGCTTGCTGCGGATGAAGATGATTTCTTAGGACTCCCTCGATTACTGGTTGAAGAGGTCCGGCGTGTTCTTTGTAATGCGAAGAGCGGCGGACTGAGCGGTTTGACCATGGCGGGTCCATCAGAATTACGTTGAATTTTGTATCTGAGGAGAGTGCAGGAATGGGACTGGGCTGAGATTTCGTTGGTGAACTAAGATGACAGTTGATGAACGTAGATTCTGGAGGAATATTGACAGATATATAGTCTGGATGCAAAGATCCGGTACTAATAGGAGCGCATGGCTGCTTTTCTGATTTGATATTCAGCACAGTCTTGACGCGCGTGGGGTTTTGCACAATTATGTCTTGAATTTCATCTAAGTCTGGAACTTGGTTGATGCCAGGGGAAAGGATGAGCGGGGGGTCATTGAGAGCAGAATAGCAAGAGTTCGGAGAAGGTATCT
This sequence comes from Blastomyces parvus, assembly GCA_002572885.1. NCBI lineage: Eukaryota > Fungi > Ascomycota > Eurotiomycetes > Onygenales > Ajellomycetaceae > Blastomyces > Blastomyces parvus. The sequence goes on from PDNC01000071.1 coordinate 111,536, forward strand.
TTTTTGTAGATGTAAAAGTTGGCTCCTCCAAGTTTACAGTCGGACTTCCTGCATCTGAATCACCCCCTTTACGTTTCGGAGGACGTCCCTCTAAGTCAACTTCCGCAATGCTTTCGTTTCTTCTGTGAAGGCCGCAATCATTTTGCTTCACAACGTGATTAGACAAACGCGTGTATCTAGGGAAACACCAATCAGCGTGATGGCGCTCTCGGATTTCCTCAAGGGCGTTGCTGATGATAGGAACAATCTCTGAATGGAACTGTTGTTGAGAAGTTGGTATTCGAGCTAAAACACGATTGCGAGCCTTTTCTGATTTTGGTTCTGGTGGGTTGGGATATGGATGTTGTAATGGGTCGCAAGAGAGCAGGATAGGTCCACTATATGTGGACGAACTAGGCTCCAATTTGTTGCCTTTGGGTTCGGCAAGTCTCTGGGCGACAGCAATGGAAGTAGGAATATCGATCAAGATCACTGTCCTAGAGGCATTTTGGTACAGGATTGCTGACGTGCAGTGCTGGAGCTCTGGCATGGCTTCGAATTGCACCCCTTGATAATTAGACTGCCGCCAAACTCTCCCAAACAATCAGTGGAAACAGTCTTTGGGTCCCAACCAGGAGCGGACCAGCTAACTAGCCAGGAGATGGTTTCTGTCCCAGTCCCTCCAGGGCGTCTGTCTACCCATCACTCTGAATCTTCCTGTTGAACGTGATATAAGTCGCAAGGCTGGGGGGATAATGTCTACCACCAACGCGGGAAGCCAAGAGATGACGTCCAAATTAAGCGCGTTTAAACGCCACCCAGCCGCGCTGTCGGTACTTGACTGTTAGGTTCTTAGCAATTGCCGGGCGATCGCACTAGTGAATGAACTAGAGAGACCCCTGCAGCCAATCTTAGAGGGAGATAGGCGCAGCCTCGCTAGTGGTAATGAAAAAATGAAAAGAATTTTGCAAATTTAGCGCTGGCGCGCGGCAAAAACCGTTTTGCTCCGAGGGATAGAAATTGAGGCAACTAAATTATCGATTAACACGTATATACCATGTTACGATATCCTTAGCATAATGGAATGGTGAACTATAGTATGTTCGACGAAATGAAATGGATGAAACCAAAGGGAAAGTGAAGAACGAGCCCATATATTTCTATGCACCCAGGCTTTATCTCTCTAGACATGTATATAGCGGGACTGGGATTGGTAGACGAAAATAAGCTGGCGGCTCATATTGTAGTAAACCCATAATAAAAGTAGTATTTCTCTATTTCTTTGCCTTAACTAGGTTCACACGTTTCTTCTACTTGCATGAATATCCGACTTCCATGCTCTAAAATCTCACAGTTTTCAGGATGTCAAGTAAAGCACAAACCGTGTAAATGTTTATGGTGTGCACCGTCCAGTAAAACGTGGATAGAGGCAGCATTCACGAACGGTGTAGCGCGCGCACATCCATGCTAGGAATCGTTCAAGCCCAATGCCGTAACCACCGTGTGGTGAGGTTCCATATCTAGTTTAGGAGGGGTGAAAAGTTAGTATAAGGAGTTGAAAAGAAGCAGAGTCAACGATTGGAAAGAATTTCTTCTAGAAAAGTGACCGAAATAATACGAATGAAGACCGCGCACAGATGAGCAGCTGTTGGCAAGGGCATTACAAAATAGCAAAAAGGTTAGAACTTACTTTCGCTGGTCAGTGTACCAATAATATGGCGAAGGGTCCATTCCTTCCCGTTTATACGCCGCCATCAGTTCATCCCAGTCCTCCATCCTCATGCTACCACCCACAATCTCGCCAACACCCGGCATAAGTACATCCACGCTCTCTGTAACGCGCAAATCTTCAGGGTCCTTCTTCATGTAAAACGCTTTAATCTCCACGGGGAAATGGGTGAGGAAGATTGGAACGTTCAACATGTCTGTCATTTTCCGCTCTGCAGCTTCAGCAATATCATCACCAAATGTATGTGGATTTCCTTCTTCGTTTAGGATTTCGTGCTCACGCAGCCACTCGATTGCTTCCGCGTATTTCATTCGCTTGAACGGGCGGGACGGTGGTGTGAAGTTAGGGTTGAGCTCCTTGACATATCGCGCAATCAATGGCTCTGCAAGAACGGTGTCAATAACACGGCAGATCATGTCTTCTAGATGATCAAGCAGGTCGGTGAAGCTAATGAAGTCGAGCTCAGCTTCGACATGGGTATACTCGGATAAATGGCGTCGGGTGAGGGATTTCTCTGCACGGAAAGATGGACAGACGCAGAATACATCACCAAGGGATGGAAGACAAGTTTCGAGATACAGTTGAGAGGATTGGGTCAGGTAGGCCTTTTCACCATAGTAGTCGAATTCGAATAGGGTGCTGCCTCCCTCGACTTGAGTTTGCACCATCGACGGTGGCGTGACTTCTAGCATACCCTTTTCCTCGAATACTTTTCGGAAAGCTCGAAGGGTCGCAGCACGAACCTTCATGACAGAAGATGAAGTCTCCCCTCGAAGCACAAGATGCCTGTTGTCATAGAGAGTGTGGGGGTCTGAGTCGGGAGCAACACGCGTAGTAATAGCCTCTTTGTCACCAGCAGCACGGCCAATTATAGTGAAAAAGTCCGCATGAAGCTCGCGATTATCATATGCATGGTTCTTGGGCGGTACCGCCCGCATTTCTCCATGGATTGCAATCGATGTTTCCAGGGTCAAAGTCATCGCGTCGTACGTTTTGACCAGATCACCCGAGAAAATACATTGTAGCAGTCCATACCCATCTGACAGCGTCACAAACATCATATCCTTTTGCGATCTCAGGCGATGGACTCGTCCGACTACGCGAACGCGGGTGCCAGGGGTATCATCGCCGTCGCTCGGCCTCAGTTTGATTTTGCCGGGGTCTGTCTCGTTCAATCTTATCTTGAGTGGCTTGGGTAGCGACTCATCTTCCTTGATGATGACCTTCTTAGCCTCCTCGAGGATCAGCTTCCGCTTTTCCGACTCTTCTTTCTCGCGAATAGCTAGCTCCTTCTCCTTTGCAGCTTTCTTCTTTCGTTGTTCGTAGAGGTTGGTAGCCTTTTTCAGCGCGGACTTGGTCGCAGACTTCCATTCCAATCGCACAGAAGGGTCTTCGCCTTCGTTGACAGGACCCGTTACCGATTTGCGCGTCAGATATTGAATACCCGGCGTTGAAGGCGGCTGTTGGAGGAAAGCATAGACTAGAGTCTTGTAAGGGGAAGACTCGGTTCCTGTTGCGGTCTGGTCGTCATTGCCAACATCTTCGTCGATATGTACGAGAACTGCGGTGGAGGCTGCCATGGTTATATGGCGCCTTTGGGCATCAAGAGGAACCTAGAAGATAAGATGCGAGAAGGCCAATTGTCGTTGTTTATCAGTTGAACGTGCGCTGGCGAGTTTGCTTTCACTATCATTTTTTTTTGTTATCAAAAGTTTCCAACGGAGGCGGGGAACCAAAGGTCATGTGAGTCATAACCCTAATTGCCCCTCCACGCCGGTTGCATATCGAAATGATGGGAACAGCCCTATCAGGTACGAAAATATATTAACGGGAATAATTACAATGACTGCGATGTTATCATTTATGTTCAATAATGATTATGTGTGCAGTGATAAACCCAAACGTACACCCTAGCACTGCACTTTAAACCCTCGAATAACTTCTCCCGCAACTGGCGATGTTGGTACGTACTCTACATGTACCGCAGTTGTGGGGAAGCCAAGAATAAACTTCAGTGTTAAAAACGGCCATTGAGAATATCGATGAGTGGCATGAGCTAGTTCTACTAGTAGGATGTACTGTAAAGCTTCAATGATACAATATAGTATGTTCAAAGTACGATGAGGGGCGGGCGTGAGGGGTTCGGGGACGGCATATCAGCTAGAATCAACAACTTGGTTCATGAAGTCTATGGTGACTCTGAAATTAGCTTCTCGGGGCCGTACACATCAGACAGCCGCAGGACAAAATAGGAATGAAGGGAAATATCATCTTCAAAGGACAAGGAAAAGAGTGACCGAGCGGGAAACAGAGGTGTGCACGAAGGGGGTTGGTTGCCTTGAGCTGACCCAATGTTTCGGACGTGTCCTATTCAAGTATACACACCGTGTCTGCTTATGTAGGGCTAAATTTAGGAATCATTTTCATCCCGACCCTGGCAAGCTATATTAGAGACGAAACACAGAAGAATGGCTAAGCAAAGAAACGTAAAAAATCTGACGGACACAGTAGCTTGGCACTTCTTTCTCCGGCTCGCCGTGTTTATTCGGTAATGAATGAGTCTCAGCAAGCTTATTCTGTTTCAGTCCAGCATCCAGCGGCTAACATGCATACTTCATTCCTTCTCATATGCAGAGTGGCTAGAAACACCATTATGGGCATGACCTAAGCTGGTTAGGACAGGCATTAGATGTAGGCGCACGCTGACTTTAGTCACAGTTTGTTCCAGACAATCGAGTTTAACTCCGATGAGAACAAACTAGTGGGTCAGGCAGTGGGAGGACAAGAAACGAATGTGGAGGAGGGATGCTGGGTGTGTTAGAACAAGGCCGGTTTCCTGAAATAGGGTTTCGAACACTGGTATTACCATTGTCATGCCGCAGAGGCGTATTGTGAATTAGGAAATGAATCGCTAGTAAAATGAGGGTGGGTGTCCGGGATAATCGCTACGCTGTAGGGTGAGTAGCTGGAGAAGGTGAGGAAGAGCCAGCGTGAAAGAAAAAAGGCCAAGAGAAAGAAATAACGGAACAGCTCTGAAGTAAACGCGACTGGCGCAAAAGTCATTGATACCCGGCCGCAACCTGAACAATCCAGCAGCAAAGGGGCTAGCCTGACGGGGGTTCATGTTTACCCCCCTGCTCTTCTTTATTTTGGGCAAATAGGGTAACAGTGAAACGCCTCTCTCATCCGATATGTCGCATGGTTCATGGCTGGGTGCGTGCGCCCCGTGCCAACAATGGATCCGAATCGTCCAGAGGTATTGGCAGTTAGATCCTTGAAATTGACAGGAGCCCGTACCATGTAAGGTATGGACATCGTAAGTTGGGCGGGTATTTCAGGGCTGTTCAGATCAAAAACAATTCTCGAATTGTATCACCCGCCTAGGTAGGGAGGGGGGGGAATAAACTCTGAAACATTCGGAAGAGCGCACGATGAGGTCTGTACGTCGTGGCATCTGTCCCATGATGCAAAATTGCCAACCACTCAGAGACCTGGACTGATCAATCAGTTGAAGGAGCATCCAACTAGAGTGCGCTAGGTGGGGATTTGTGGTCGCTGTGCCGCAAAGTACTGTACGGCATATCTGCGCCAGGATCTTGCAGAAAGGCGTCTAATAATCTCGGCGAAAGGCAGACTCTGCATACTCATTGGAGAAAATCCTTGCAAAATGCCGCTAGAGCGACAGAAATCATTGAAGAGACAAAAATAATCACAAAACGCCGGAGGGCTCGTTCAGATGAGTTGTCCCGAAGTCAACGCCTCAGACGGTGATGGGGCGGGCCAATATAGATAAGCTGAGTCAACGATAGTCGAGACATGCTTGAGCTTCGTGCTAGCAAAGTGCCTAGCGCTTGCTCAAAAAGAGCGGTCCAGATTGGCTGACAGGCGCGTTAGCGGATTTGCTGATGCTGAAGATTCGCGGCTTTGCGGCTGGGATTCTGGGTGCGGAAGATCATATCATTACATTGCACGATCCTACCAAATCCAATTCTGTGTATTGACACTTGGCTTCCAATAGGTACTTGTCTCGTTGTCCAATTTTGTAGGTACGTTAGCCCCTAATTATTATGGTTGTACCCCTGGGTGGCCTTTTTTTTCTTTTCTTTTTCTATACACTATGTGACCAAACACGCGCCGGCTTTGCAGCAAAGATCTCCAAGGTCGTAGAGTGTTAAACCTGCGAAAGAATAAACCCTCTATCTGCAAGCTGCCCGAAACGCTACGGCATCATGGTCCGGGATAAAGAAAAGGGACTCGTAAGGGCCAACGGCAAGTCGAAGACCGGGGTGTGCGTTGTGCCTCGCGGCTCGAGGCCTTCGTTCCCCGGTCGACAATCCTCAGCACGAGTAGGCATTCCTCGCCCATCGCACCCGAGCAAGGCCCGGAAGGGAATGAGGCACGCTGCGGAAAAAGGAATACCGCGATTCAGGCGCTAAATTATTGCCATGCCACTCTGGTCAGGAGGCATAACTTGGCCGAATCATTGTCAGGTTCCAATTCGCATTTCTGTACGAAACAGCACGCACCAAACCGACGTGGTTAAAAAAGCCAGAGCGAAAGGAATCGGAAGCAGATGAAGGCCTTTGCGAAGAGGATTGCGGCACAGGCTTGACGGGTTGGGCTTCCTGCATATTAAAGTGGAAAATTCACGCCATCGTCCACTAGCACTCAGAGCAGGGATTTGGCAGCTTTGATACGGGACTGACCAGCCTGGCAAGGAGGGCCAGCATTGGCAACGGTAATGTCACCAAAAGCGCGCAAATGAGAGGACATATGTTGGCTTTCTTGTCCAAGCGGATTGGGGGTGTCCATGAGACATGCGCTTGTTGATTTGCAAGCTGTTCAGACGGACTGTTCAGACCTGGGGCCCCTGCAACATGGATGGCCAACAAAAGGCAAAAGCCATCTTCCGGCGCGCGGCTACACGATGAAGTGTAACGGTGGCTTATCGAATCAGAAGAACCCCTACCTCCATCTTCAAACTCCAAATTATGGCTTTTTGTCAGGATGAGTGTCGTGCCTCAAAGATATGCATCGAGGCCTGAAAGTAACTAGAAAACAATGTTACTTAGTCATCAGAAAAAACCAATCCATACACAGCCTTTTTGCAAAATAAACGAAACAGACCGAGAGAACAAAGAAACACAAAATAATAGTCCTCCACCGCAAGGGAAAAGAAAGCTCAAAAGGGGGTGGAATGAGCAATCAAAAATCGAAATATTCAGAATTCCTGGAAATGTGTGTTTGGGATTGGATCTTTTCACTGCCCTTCTATACCAACCAGCAGCTCCCAATCCAGTCACATGATCAATAGTGGCTGCGGGCTGCTTGTTGTTTGACGTCGGATAGATTTTGAGGCGAGGCTAGCATTTGATGGTGCAAAAAGGAGCAGATCCAACCTGAAGTGGTGCTGTGACAATGTTGCGAAGTTGTGATCACTTGTGAGACCCTTGTGATTTGCATGAGCTATTCAAATCAAAACTTCCGGCTGGGGCATCCCATTGCCTTTCTATGGCCCCCTTTGGATGCATGGAGAATATGGAGAATGAGAACAATAAGGGGGGCCGCCATGGCTCTAGTTTTTCGATAATATAACTACAGGGACTATCGTAACCGAAGTTCCTTTGTGATGTTGTAAGATGAGGTGCGGCTTCGTGCTGCTTTCATCCTTACCTCCTGGCATATGGAGCATGGCTTCCAATCCCTTCTTGAGGTGAAATGTTCCCCCTGCATGCAAGATAGCGCCGGGGAGGGAAAACATGGGTTGTGGATTGTTGATTCTTTTACATTTTCCTTCCATTGGAGCGCAAAGGTTCTTGACTATTTGTCAAGCGCCGGACAAGGTCGCATACTCCTGATATGCCACCAGCACTTCGGTTAGTATTCGAGATTTGATCGCAATTGACTGACTTCTCAAAGCCTACATGTAGCTTTTCCATCTCACATTCCTTGGAAATTCCAGACCTATTTTTGTTGTTGATCAATCTTGAATCACAGGGAACTCGAGGCAGCGAACCCCTGCTCAGACTCGCTGTTCATTTGATCCCGCATGGGCGCCATCCATGCTTGGGCCCGGCTTCCAAACAGCGGACAATCATCCAAGTTAAAGATGCGCGCCTATCTCTCCACAAAAAGACGGACAAAAGCTCCACATCAAGCCCATACCCTCCTGTCACCATTGGGCACCGCTGCTGACTAACAAGTCGACGATGGAGTGGAGCGATGCCACTTTTTGCTTTGCTCTCCTTCTGAGGGGCTTCATCTGAAAGCTAAAGAAACTGGCAGATCACCGACTCGTTTAACTTTCGTTTAAACTGGTTCAAGGCCCGAAGGGCCGACTCCACCTGTATTTTGGGGTTGTTTTGTCTTTGGGCTAGTATTATGGAGAATTTGGGAGTATGCAAAAATGATTCTTTACACTTGCAAAAAACGTCCCGGATTTCCCAGACGCCCAATACGTTGCAAGAATTATTGAGCTTGAATAAGCGTTCGCTTTTGCTTAAACCCGAGTATGCTCGGAGGCTTGGGTTTCCGTCTGCCGCCTAAGCAGCTCCTCTAGTCAGAACACAAAATTTCCCCTTAAAACCGAGATTAATAATTCAGTCCCTTCCTTTTGTCGAAAGTTTCGGCAAGGATTGAAAGGGGGGCGGGGGGAATGTACGAACCGAATTACACCTATCTCGACGAGTGGGACAGGTAACTCTCGATAAGCAATGAGCTGCCTGAGTCCACTGTGCATGCCATCCTGAAGAGTGCTCTTAAAGAACGAAGGATGCTGAAGAATTTTTGAGTTGGAGAACGTGAGAAAATCGACGCTCAATTCCTCAATGCGATGAGCTAGTATTCTCGTACTCCGTATTTCGGCTTTTTTTTACATTTTCTCCACACCATCGACCACTTTGATGCTATTGTCGAAACTCAACCTAACTTATTTTTAGTTGATTTTTCTCGTCACAGCCCCAGTCTTACTATTCCTTAAGGCCCCCAAATATGCTCAAGAAATTTCTGCATTATCCTCTTTCAGCAAGTAGTCAGAAAAATGGAGCTCTGTCTGGGGCGTCCGTGCTATTCCTTCCGTTCTATTTATTCCATCGCATGTGAGAAAAGATTCAAAACAGAGATAGAAGTAGGGGAGCTGGCAACCTCTCGCCCGTATGGAGTAGAGAAAAGTCAGGCAGATCGCAGCTTAACATGACTTCATCATCAGCTTTTTCCCCTGAATTATTATTCTCAAAACATAATGCCTGCGCTTTTGCGATGAATGATACACAAGAAACGGCTCTGTAATTTTGGCACCAGCCACTGCAAGCCAATTATTTTGGTTAACTTTTTTAGACCGGTTGATGATCGATGTCGCAGAAACGAGGAAGCTTCTCTTGGCACTTCTTACATCTTCTTTCTTGCATGGCGGGGGGGCATGGGCTTGTTTGATTATTATCGAAGAGTACCGTAGCGAAGTGACCACGATATCTGTACCATGATAGATATCAAAAATACTGCGTAGCTACATAATTACTCAAGGAGCCAGTAGTGAGAATTGTACAACTGCTCCCGTGAATAAATGCGCTAGGATTAGTTGACAAGAAGAAAACATGATGAGACTCCCTTCCACCTCGTTGGCAGAAACTTCGGCCTGGGTATTTATAGCATCAGACACGATAGGCTTGCATCTGCTGGCTAGTAGTGTGCGATAATCCATGACGAGCCCGTTACATACGTACGGGGTCATTAGTTTTTAGTTTTTCATAAATGGCCCGCGCGACTGGCGGTTGACGTTCATTCCACCCATGAAATAAGCGTAGGTCCGGCGAATGTCTTGGCCTCTATTTCTAACAGCCCGAGTACACGACCTTTGCGAGGAGAAAATAATACTGTGCAAAGAGAATATCAAAAAGTGGGACGACGGTCGTGGGAGAACCCCGATTGATCTCGTCTTCCTGCTTGCTTCCTTGTTAGAGGCTAATCTTAGCTTCGGAGACTTTTTCACCCATCGTTTTTGAACCGGCCTCTTTTTTCCCTCTTTCTTGCTTTCTGTGTTTTGTTTTTTCCCCTTTGCTTTGCGTTTTTCTTTTTTTGCTCCACCCTGATTCCCCGAAGTATGAATTTATTGCCACCAAAATTGATCAAAAAATGCCTATGAAACAAAACTAGATATGTAATCTGTCGTTGTATGGCAATGCTGTTGAAAAGCGTGCATGACAAACGACGAATCAAGGATTCTTCTCTTTGAAATTCAAATTTGCCCGACATTCGTTGCATTTCTGACCAACAGGGGATTTCCCTGCTCAGGGAAGGGGCACTGGCTTCTAGAAGCATGGCCCTTGTTGGCCCCAGGCCTGTTCGGCTCCTCCACAAAGTGAGGTCGTGATGGGGGCTTCGATGATAGTATGACCCCAGTCTCGCTTTAGCCTCAAAAGGTCCCCGTCCGGAGGAAATCACACCTTTGGAAGGATTCAGGCCAAGCCATCCGTTGGGGGCCAACAACGAAAATCGCATCGCTTCCTGACTCGCCATGCACGCAAATATTAAGTATGGGTACATTTAATATTGGTTGTTGTGGTGTCGTGGGGGTGGACAACTTCTGTGACAAGTCAACACAACCTTGGAAGATATATTATTCTCTGTAACATCACTTTCATAACCGAGAGCACAGAAGATTGAGCTCGTCTCAGTAATAAACCTCCCGGAGAGGGTTGCATCCATGGGTCCGTGACGAATATGAGTAAGATATTGCAGTAGCGTGCGAGCTATCCCCAGTCCCCTCCCACCGGAGGCCACGCCGATGGAGCAAATAATGAGAGTGATATCGAAGATTTTCGTCGCAAATTCCGTATGTTGGGGGCGGGAACCATGCCTCCACCAGATGTCTCGGGCGATCATTGAGACCAATTCCTCCCTCCCTTCTTCCCTCTCATAGTGGAATTGCAGTCGCCATTCACAGGAATGCCCAGGAACCGCTCAGGACCAGTTTCGGTGCACACGAGAAGATAAGATAGCTCGATACCAACTGACTGCTTATCCAACTCCGGACTCCGCGCACACTGTAGAGTAAGCTGCAAGGGGTGGGCCCTGGGATGCCGCCAAGTTTTTTTAGCCTTCATCTCCGTTCCGTGCTTAACGAGGGGCCGCTGAGAGACACAGTGGAGCTTGAGCTGGGAAGCAAGAGAGAAACGACGATTTCGCCCGCAAGCTTTCCATCGCATCGAACTTTTGCTTCTTCCAGAAAAGTACACTTAACACACTCAAGTGCAACCTCGTAGCCCAACCAGAGAGACTAAAGAATCAGTGAGGGAGCCGCCGGTGCTTTTCCCCGCCTGTTCCCCTGTCAAGATGGTCGTTTTCTTCCAACGCCAGAGGATATTAGACGAAATGAACACTCTCCCTGATGGTGATGGCGCCCAATCCACGCGCGTTGTCATGCGTTAAGTCCGTGATCGCGGTTTTTTCGGCTTTTTTTCCCAGCCAGTCTAATCCTTTAAGCAAGACAGGCAATGTTGAAAACAGCTCTCAACAGCCCCTCAAAGGCGCCAGGCTACTGACTCAAACCAAGCAACCAATTTCGAGAAACCCATGGCTTTTGCATGGGCTGGGTTTGGTTAAAAAATACCTCTCCAGTCCCCTGGCCAATCAGTCACGTGGTTCTCCTCCCTGTTGCAATGTCCAGGGAGACTGACTGTCGCGCACGCTTCCTGGCACTGAGACTCGAGAGGCCCTGGATGCCAGTGGGATGACGAGTGAGTTGAGTTCGACTGACCAAGGAGTCTCCTGGTGCCAAACTTACTATGCGTATGTCGCCGATGATTCTGGGGATCGCACTTCGCCGACTGACGAAACTCTAATCAAACCGCCATTCTTCAAAGCTTGCTCGTTCGTTCGCGGTAACATGTCTTTTTGTATTTTTCGGTTGTATTTGAAAATAAAAATTCCCGGACGGTACGAACACACGATACAGCGTCACACAAAGCCGGCGTAGATTACAGCGACCGATTCTTCAGGGGGGAAAACTCCCGACGTCGGGGTTTCTGCGGCTAGTCGCGCGGCAGACGGGCTTGACATCCAGGCGTCTCCACACTGGCATCATGGCTCGGATCTCTGACTGGCTGCGGCGTCCCAGAGCAGCGGTTGAGGCTGAGAGCCGCGCGACTGGGCGGCAGGGATCGCTGGCCAGTCAGAGCCTCGCCTTGCCACGCCAACAACGTTGGTTTGTGAGAAAGCCAGTCGATTGTCTCTGACGGAAACCCGTTTTTGTCCCCGTCAACCACCCATTGATTGAGGAGTCAATGAGGACAGCCAGTTTTGTCGTGCTGCGACGTTGGTTGTCCCCCCCCCAATCCCTTCTGACACGTCGATGATGGTCACCGCGGAACAAAGAAAAAATGGAGCCGGGAAGCCAAAGACCCATTGACAGAGTGTGTGCGGAGCTTCAGGGGATTGGCTGTCGAGCAACTGATTCTTGAGAAGTTTCCACCGGTTTGGCCTATGATCCTTCTGTTCCTGCAAGTGAACGCGCTTAGTCTGATCCGTGCCGCCGTTGTCTTTCAGGCTTCGAAACCCTTCGTCCAGGCAGCTTCGGATTTCTAACCTGTCTACTCTGTACCAGTATCAGCAATGGGCAGAGGGCCATTGACCCATTGCTAGCACCCGTTAGAAACGCGGAAAGTCGTTCCATGTGACCCACTAGCCTAAAGCCTATTCAATGTTGCTTGACTTGCTGTTAAATTTATAAGGCCAAATATTGGGTCGTAAGGCATCGGCATCGCAATACAACAAAAGACAGAGGAAAACAAATAAAAAATGACCCTACCATTGATGAGGCTTCTTCTCTCCAGCGACAATGAGAGGAGATCGTACGGCGCATGCCAAGCCCGACATTCGGCCAGCAAGTCCCCGCTACAATGGGAGAGAACTGATAAAACGGAGTGTACGCTGCGTAGCCCACAAGCTCCTTGCTAGCCAATCTGCCTTTGAATCACATCAAAGGCCAAAACTCGACACCGTTCGGCGACGTGTGATGGCCAGGGAGCGGTGTGGATTTTCAGATCTCACGGTTACACACAGACATCCATTATTCTATTCCCTTTGGCCCGCGGACAGTTCCCAAAGGCTCAAATGTCTAGAAACTCCAGGTCCCCTCCCATGGAGAGCTGCTCAGCAAAAGCGGAGAAGGGCCATGCGTTAAAGCCTGTCGGTCCTATATTTGCAGGTGCTTAGGCGATCAATCCTAATAATTTTCCATATTATACTTTCAGTTGGGCAATCAGCATGGTGGGATTTAACAATGGGCCATATCATATGACCTCTCGAGTCCTGTTCTGGATAACCTCTGGATAGGTAAGAATAAAGAATAGATATGGTTTTGCTTTGAGCTTGGCTCTGCATCCTGCACCGTCTCTATATTAACCCCTTGGTGCGGCAAGGGTGGCGTAGCACTGTCACTGATTCCACGCGCGGGATCTTCCATCATTTCTTCAAATTATCAGAGTCACGGTTCCTTCCCAAACAGCATTTTTAATTTTAAGGCTTCTTGTCCTGCCTCTTGGCATGGATGCAGACGAAGCCTTAGGCTACGTGGGACAGGAATCACAGGATGACGCGATAAATAGCAGAACGCCACAAAAAAGCGGCGTCGACATGTTCAGGACAAAGGATCCTGAGCGGAAGTTAGAAATCTTCATCCCGTCTAGGTTTTGATGCCAGGCTACAGGTAGGATCCATTTGTGCATGCGTTGTCATAGGGCTTTCATGCGGCGTCTACGAGAGCGTCTTGTGCCTTGCTGGTACTCCATCCATACCAATGCGCTGCGCTCCGGGACCTATATATTTGCACTATCGTTTCCAGAACCCTTATAGTATCATTCCATGTTCCTCCTTCTGGACACTGCCATCCATGGCTGCATACGGCCTTGCCCTTTGCTCATCCTTCAGACAGATTTTCGCAGCAGAGGGCTTTGTTCGTTTTGCCTTTTATACGTGGACATCGCCATTCTATGAGACTGCGGCGACCAAACAACGGATAAAGCTCATGCTTTTGAGCCTTGCACATTCTTAATTATGCAAACATGCCCACCACTGCCACATGCCATTACACATATGCGACAACGATGTCCAAATGACATCGACTTGGTTTCCATTCCATTTTCACTGGTCGCAACAAAGCCGTCATGACCCGGCATTCCATCACATTTCAGGGGCGGAAAATAAAATAAATGCGGCAATTCTGTTCCCATAACGATCTTCTCTTTCCCCTTCCTGATTCCGCTTGCATTCTGCACCAGGATATTTCCCTGATCTACGTGTTCTCAATGACGTTTCGCAAGCAGTGAATTCTCTAGTTTTATCGTCGCATCTTGGTACGGTATCTCAACAAGCCCTTCGCAAATTGCAGCCAGTGGGCCAACCGCTGAAAACCAGTTCTGGACAGCGGGAGCCTCACGACCTATTATTCCTCTCGTTCGGCACAAGGAAACATGAGATGAATACCTGCGCATACCCGGGACCTTCCATCCCGCCATTCCATGGGTGCTTGATTATTAGCACGCTCCCCTTGTCCCTTCACGACTTGGCAGCAGATAACGAACACCCCAATGTTCCATGAACATGAAGGGAACAAGGAAACAGCAAGAGTGGGTTAGTTTGTCCCGCCGTCGGTGTGGAACAGACACTGACCGACTCTCAACTTATTTATTAGTCAGTTAGCGGCCCCCGCCGGCCATCTACTAAAATGGATCCATCACAACCCGTTTCCAGAAAGGGCTCCACAAGCAATGAAGTCAAGTTTCAACATGCAAGGCTATTTTAGAAACGCGGTAAGTTTGGGGCGAGCTTTTTGCGGCATGCGTTGGAGCTTGAACCCTTAATTCCCGATAAATAAAGGGGAGAAGGATCGGGAACGGAGTCCGCCGATGAGGCCTTCGTATTATTCCTGCCTAATGTGAAGATCAGTCTAATGCTCCTGGATGTACGGAGTATACTATATTTATCCCGTCTAGCAGCCAGGAGTTCAGGATGCTCAACTTACAGCATATATGTGCGTAAAATAATGTTCTTTCATTTCAAGTACGGAGTACGGAGTGCCTGTCCTATCTATCCATCAACAATGTTCGAATTCCGCCTTTGGACAGGGAAATTTGATGCCAAGTTGAATGGCATTGGCACGTTCTGGTTACAGTTAGGTTTCTAGATGTCCTGTCCAACCCCAATCGTTTTTAGGTTTGTCGTGGCGCTTTGGTTCCTGATCTGCTTTTGTGTCTGTTGAAGATATTCCGTAGAGAACACGCATTTGCAACGCCGGGAATGGCATAAACCTGCGATAGCGTTAGAGTAAGGTAACCCATAGCCGGAGCTGCAGCACTTACAACCACCAATGAATAGGAGATTGGGGATATTCGTTACTTTGCGCGTAGTGTCTCCTCTCCGGTACATACATACAAACCGGCAAGCGACCAATTACTCTTTGGCTGCCTTCCTGTCGGTAGGTCATGGTGTGCTGGTTTCTGGTTATTGGGATGGACTTTCGTAATTTTTCTTTATTCCATTTGCCTTTGCGGTGAAGTCGAAGTCCAGCAGGCCACCAACGTAACCAAGAGCTTATATCTCGTGTGAGCACGGAATTGCCAACGCCATTTCGTCTCGTCGCGGACTGGATTTGTCTTGTATCCATTATTATTGAAAGAGATGACCGCGCCACGAGTGACCACTGCAGCCCCGAAAACTAATAAAAATAAATAAAATACCGCATCAACATCCTGCATGTCGTTATTTTACGAACCGAAAATAGTCGACAGGGAAGGATTTTGGCGTCTAGATGGGGCCCTTCAACCCCATATTTCCGCTCTCTGCCAATGGCCCCGTCGCCCTGCCGGACTCTGCAGGGTTGCATCATCTGCATTCCAACCCATGCGAGCCCGGCGCAGAACATGTCCCACTTGTCAGACTAAACAAGGCAAAGACCGCGCGTGTAGGCTGTCTGTAATTTAAAAAATTAGCCCATCGTTTACCTTACTGGCGCAAAAACCAGCGTTTTGTGTTTTTCATGTCCATTGTCAATTTTGCAATACGTGGCGGCGCCTTTGATCCCCCGGTCTTGCGCCAGTTCGGAGCCTCATATAGGCCCTTTCTTTTTTGCATTGGCCAACCAAGGGCCCCCAATCGCCAACTCCGCTGTCTCTTTGCCGCGCCTGATTGGCTTGTCTGAGGTCTGATTTGATCTTTTTCGGCCCTCTTTTTTGCTGAGACTTGCGGAAACTTCAGGTTCCAGCCAAAGCCGCTGTTCGTCGCTTTCGTCCGATTCTCCCCTCCCCCCCCCCCCCCCTCTGTGACGTGGGTTTCTGCAGAAACAGCGCTGGGACGGCGGAAGCTGAGTGGCTTGGATGTTTCAACAATAATAGCAACTCAGAAGGCGTAGTCATCAGCAACGGGCTGTGGCTACTCTTCCATTCCGCTGTGCCGCGACATGTGCTGGACGCTGGCCATTCAACAAGCAGCTTGAGGCGAAGGAAAGAGGAATGAATTGCATCACCTGTCCGCTAGCGGTTTGCGCGCCCTCCTGTCAGCTTGCGATCTTTGCAGGAACCTGCAGGCTTGGGGGTGGTGGGCCATGAATCCATAATGAGGAGCGCAGAGGGGGGGATGACACTGTGTGGGGGGAGGAGATGAAAAAATGAAGGGAAATTCCTGATAAGTGTTTTTTTCTTTACAGCGTATAAAATACCTGCATGATTATCCGCTCGACGTTAACTTAAAAAAAGAAAATGAGAATATTACAGCGGCATATGTATCAAGCAAGGTGATGATTACCGTCGCATTGGGACTTCGTTTCCCTGGACTATGCTTGCGCTGCCTGCTAGCTCATGATTTACCCAGTGAACAGCCCAGCTAACAAGTACCGATAGGGTTTATGAGAGCAAAAAGAAGCCTGGACTGGACTCCTTGCATGATTATTACGGGTTTTAAGCACTGAAAGAAGCGCAGGCGGGGACGAATGCTGATAATTTATTCATATAATAACGCCGTGCCGCGCCCTCGCTCTGACTTCTCGAACTGTGGACGAAAACGAGGCGTCTCACTCTGCTATCCTCTATTTTCTTTTTTTAATTATTTTAACCTGCTTAAAGTCTTCTCTGCGTTTAAAATTCGGGACAGACTATAAATATAATCGAAGCCTGCTTCGCTGGCTAGTATCGACGCTTCGTTTTTTCGTCTTTATCTTGAGACCATAGTATAGATCGTCCCCCCTCCCCCCCCCTTCGTCGCAGCCCAACGATCCTGATTTCTCCACAAGGTTATCCAGCAAGAATACGACAAGAGCAACGTCCGGGAACCTGGCATGCTCTATATAAAAAAAGATATCCACCCCCGATTCTTGAATAAACTCTAAAAGTGGTTTAATTTCTTACTTCTTGGTCTTGTCCTGCTTCTCGAGGGAGCCTTGAATATATTCCGGAACATCACCAACTCGATTGATTCTTCCCTCACACTCCGGGTTTGCCCCAAATACAGTTTATCGGCCTGATCAGCCCGAGCCTTACGTCTTTGCCAGGAGCAAAGCTTCTTCCCGAATTCTTCTTTCGATTCTGGCCTCAGCTCGTGGGCTATACCGTTTCCTTGCTTTTACAGAGGCATTACGACAGTGCATTGGAAATAACCGTACCAAAGCAAAGACATTTTCGATAACCGTTATCCTCTTTCTTTGAGTATATAAGGATACACCGGCACTTTCAGTGTTCCATCTCTTGTGGGAAGTCAACCAAGTGACGAACTTGACTCCTCTTTTCTATCACACAGCGACCAACGACCCTGCTAGAGACGGCTCCCTTCAGGCGCCAGGAGAGATACACCATGGAATACAGCCAGCGAGGATCCGTATATCCTCCTCAACCAGCAAATGATTCTCACTCATCTCGAATATCCATTGGTGCTCTGTTAAATCCACCCGGGCATACCCCTGACTCCTCTTCCATCCGTCCATCTTCTCCCCGCCCACACGATTCTTATAACTACTATCAACAACATAAACATCAACACCAACACCAACAGCCAAACTACTCAGACCTTCCCTATCGTCAATCACAATCACATTACCACTCAGCTCAGAACCACACCAGAAACCATCAATCCATAGAAGGCCATAGTGGGTATTCAGATATCCACCACGCCCCACGCTCCTCCTCCGCAAACTCTTCACCAGGCCTCTACCCGAGAGAACGCTTCCCATCCGTTTCAAGTAACTCGTCTGCAATTGCCGAAAGACGGCGTGCGCCACGGCCCAAATACGATGAAGAAGAAATGTATTTCATCTGGTACCATCGCGTCGATCTACGCCAGGAGTGGAAAGAGGTCCGTGAAAGCTTTAACGCCCAGTTTCCAAGTCGCCAGCGGAAAGGGTTCCAGGGCATTCAGTGTAAATACTACAGATTCATAAAGGAGAAGAACTGTCCGACGCTCCGAGAACAGCGCCGCAAACGGAGCGGCGGCAACAGCGGTGGGAGCGGCGAGAATGGTAGTGAAAACGTGAGCAGTGGCAGCGATGGGAATTCCAGGAGTGATTTCAATGAGGATTTACCGCAATACGGGGTTATCAAATGGACGGGAGTCAGATTTCCGTGGATGCGGGAATGGCATGCTCCGCAGTGAAGGTTTATGAATATATATATATTTTTTAACGATGATGGCCTATTTCTTTGCTATCGTGGAAATTATACCTTCCACACTTTATTTCCAGTTATGACGAGCCAGTTTTATTTCCCATTTTTCCTTTACGACTCGTTGTTTTCCGGTGCCTTTCGGCTTCACTCCGTCGCATATTCCATGGCCGGCTGGACAATAGAATTCGGCTGCTCGGAACATCTTCGGCTTCTTGCGCCTACCATTCGGTTTGTGCCTGAACAACCAACATCGCCTTATACAGCATTACGATTCTCTCGCATTTACACACAAAGATTTCTTTTGGTTTGGTTTTCTCAATTTACCGGAGTTGAAAGGGATGTGCTTGGGCCTAACGGTAGGATGCAGCTAGGTGAATCGTCACATCTGCAACAGACGATTTCGGGCAGGAGGAGCAACTTCAGGCTATCTACGTATAAATCATCGGCGGCGTGGGGATTGGGGGTGTCTGTGATGTTCTCGCTCACATTGTTGTTTTAGTCTTGTTCGTTTTTGTTTCGCTGAGATGTCTCGGCGTTCTTGTTTTTTCTCTATAATAATCCCTTTCTCCCTTCATTTCACTCTTGTTGTCTTATATATTATGATTCTCTACGCCTTTACTACTATTTCAATTTGTTTTCCACTCACGTGTATAAAGTTATTTACTTCAACATCTAGCCATGCATTTTAACACCCCCCGTATTTTTTATTTATTCATTCTTCCGTGCCTTCTTCGGCATAGAAATCCCCTCAGTACTACGCTACCCCCTCTTTCGTCCCAATGCCGAACATTTCCTCCATCGGCCCACGGACAGATTCCATAAAATGGTCCCGGCCTTCCTGCTCGGCGCTCAAGGGACTCTCCCGGCTCCTCACTGAATCCTCAGTTAACTCCCGCTAAACCCAACACGGCTTTTAGAGATCCATACCTAGGTAGCTTGGTAACCTGACCCACTTCTCGTTTAGCCCTCGTTTTCCAAGCACCTCTCGCTGGCGACGGACCCCACCTAACGCCCACTTTTGCGCGCTCCACCGGGCACCATCTGTCTCAGAGGCTCAGATGGTCAGATTCTCCTCGCTGCGGACGGTGTGGTAGAGAGGGATTTGGCCCCCAGCTTCCGCCTATCCACCCTACGCGCCATTCTCCAGCAAGTCGCTGACGTGATCGGGCCGGTCGTTTTAGATCGATGTGGCATGGAAGCCAACGGAATATTCTCTCAGTTTTCCTCGAGGCATGTGCTTTTCTTGCTTCCTATGAGGCGTTGTTTTTCTTCAGTAATTATTATTTATGATACAGCCCGGCTTCATCCCGAGTCAAGTCATTTTGTCGGTCTGTTGATTTGTAGTTGCATCATGTAACAGGACATCCGTTTAAAGTTTGACAAGCCCTAGCTTTCCCTTTTGGGACACAACGTAGATCTATAACGACCAACTACAACGACATCCTGAGGGAGGAATAAGTATTGTGGATGAAAACTACTCCGTGCTCGTTTATTGCAATGTCAATGCCATACCCCATGCATCGCCTGATTGCTTCCATTTCCCGTCTATGACTAAAATTAATTCCCCATATACCAGCACGATGAATAACACATTGTTTTGGATTCTCAAATCTAGGGCACGCTGATCTCGCTCATCACTACTACTCCCTTGCCCATGACGTGCATTAACCACACTTCTAGGCCGGATCGTTTCCTATATATAGCAGCAAATCTGTTGCATGGGAGATAGAATATGCTTGTTCGCAGCTGAGAGGCAGTACCTGGAAACACTAGCAAAGCTCAGCGGCCCCGAGTCGAATGATTCAAGCCTTGAGATCGACCTCCTACATCGGATCTCCTTTCCCTGGTTGGGGTTTGAAGGCCTTAACTGGGATACGCGTCAAGGTGTCAAGAAGGATCTACTTCCTTGATGGAGTTAGAGTCAAGCTCAGGCCCCAGAGAAAGATGATGAGAGCGGACTGAGTTTAAGAATAGAGACGATGTTGCAGACGAAGATGATCTGGCCATCAATCACCAACAAACTTGCTGCACATAATCTCAACATGATACTGCATAGGTGATGGCCCCCAGCAGGTATGTATAGGCAAATTTTCACTACCAATACCTCTCACCCTTACTACTGCAGATTTGCCGAACATCCAGTCAATATCTTCACGAGAAGGGTCATGCGAAATGAAAACGAAATATCACCTGCTTGGCCAAAGTCGCCTATAAGCCTGTGTATATCAATCAAAATTTTATTGCAAACCCAGCTGGATTGCCCACCGCGTCCCGATACAGCCAATCGCCTAGCCTCCCTCGGGAGGATTACTCCGTAAAAGGATGCGACTCCCAGCACGGCCACTGGTGTATATCACAAAACACTCTATATAACTTGTCCAAAACACCCTCGACTAAGACCTTATGAAACCGTTATTAATCACGTGTATTGGGGGCGGGAACGGGCATGTTTTATCGGCCCTTGAAAAAGGCTGCATCATCCCATACAGCGCTTCAACCAACATTAAAAACTCCCCGAAAACAGCTGACAAGCGCGTTCAGCCCCATTCAGCTACTATATATTGCGCCTCCGGAACGAAAATAGAAATTGAGCTATCAGAAAAAGATGGAGAAGAGGGGAAGATTCTTTGCCATCTCTCTTGGATTTGATATGGACACATATACATCTACATTTTTTTGTGCACGGAATACGTGTATATGGACGTCATAACAAACATCTGAAGTAAAGAGGGGCCATGGAAAAATAACCTAGATACAGATTAACTTCCGAAAGATCCCAGCTCCACGCAGGCCTATGGTGTTTCTTCCTTTTTTTTTCTCAAAAGAACGAAACAAAACAGAACAAAACAAAACTAGAAAAAAAGGCATTGGGGAATTTAACTAACTAGAGTTTTCAGCCTTATCCGCATCCCCTACATCAACTCCTAAACACTGATAGAACAGCCGCAGCAAGGGGGCTTGTGGTCAACCAAAGACCATTTGCATTGTAGCAGCTGGCTAGATATAGCTATCCGCGGAAACACAATAGGCATTGTGAGCCGAATGCTAGTTGGGTCACCCTCGAGAGACAAATCTGCATAAATACCAGGTGCGCTTTCTATCCGGGACCCCAATGCGGGGCGGGGTTGTATGCTCTGGTTGAGAGCCTGCACAGTGTTCTGAGTGCGCGAGCAGGTCTTTTCATTTACTCATCTGACCTGTGTTTTATGCATGCATGGCGGGATAATGCCTGTGTACCTAAGGTGATATGCATGGCTGCCGCATACTATACACGCATACAGGATGCTAACATACTATGTTAATTGTATTTTGTTAAAGCAAATTTTGCTGTTTATTTTGTGTTTTACTCTTTTTTTTTTGATGGTCTTTATTTCTTTATTTCTTATTTAATTTGCAGATGATATTCTATCTTTCCGCGTACTAACTAGCTATGCTAATAAGCGCAATTAGTCAAATTGCGAAATGATATAGACATGGTTTTTTGTCAATCTGGATGCCTGACTGATCTTCAGCCACTGTCAAGTTGTGGAGTAGTTATATAACGAATTCTTTGGCAAAATATGTAACACAGTACTTGTAAAAAATAAATAAATAAACCAAAAGGAAAACACCATCATCCCTACAGAAAAGTTTATAACAGTAATTAACACAGAGTAGAACTACTATTGTTCATTATTCAACATCTTCATATCCTTGAAATTAAGCTTACCCATGTTTTGGCATGGGCCGGGGGAGCAAGCCAAATCCGCGTTTCGCTGGCGAAGTCCGTTAAGGCTGAAAGACGTCATAGTGTTACTATTTAAAGAAACAGCGGTCGACCAAGGCGCAATAAGCTCCACGAACGATTTAAGACCATTATTCTGGCGGCATATTGAAAGGGGGGGGGGGAGTATCACTCCGCATAGTATCCTAGACAATAATAAGAAATACTATGCTACTATGCACATGCCCGCTTCCAGTTCTATATGTAGAAAATAATAATCTTTCCGTGAGACAGCTGGCCTCAATTACCCCGCGATGGTAGCAAGGCTTGGTAGATGGGCTGGTTGATAATGGGTTTTGCAACCGTTGATAAAATTTCGGCGGAGGGTTTCAAATTTTTAAGGCATCGCAAATATTTCTTTTCAAATTGTAAAATAGTTGGGCTCATTTAAGTGTTGTACAGTGGCTCGACTCGACTTAGGTTTAATGAGCTTTTTTTCTTCTTTTTTTGTTTTTAAAAAAAAAACCATCATCAGCGCAGTGTGCCGCCAAAGGGAGCAGAGAACAGGCCTCAAGCTTACGGTGACGCTTTGTAGGTGCATCGACCCCAGTAGGATTTAGAGAAAACTCAAGGCCACCAAAGGAGGCCCGTCCGCTAATATTGTTCTAGCCTTCTATTCAAAAAAAAAAAAGTCCATACATACATGTTATTCTATTTCTGCAGTGGTTCAACACAAGGCTAGAACTGACAAATTGGTGAAACAGATGTCAGAGACATCACAGTGGGTAGAAAAGGGAGCCAGCTAAATACTAGTCATTTAGTGCGTACGTACCTACTACCTCCATACCTCAGTATGCCTATTGATCCCCATGGTCCCTCAGATATACAATCCATGCACCATAAAGAAAAAGCCCATCATGTCAGGTAATTTGAAGCATAGCCCATGCATGCATGCGCAAATCATTCCATCTCCACTCCGATACATGTTGGGGGCCGAACCTCGGAAACAAATCACGATCCGATAATAGCCATACCCGGTCGTAAAAAGTAGCGCCAACCCCCCAATCCACCAGCACTTTCATCGAATCCAATACTTGTAGAAATCTAACAATAATAAAAAATATTAATCTTGTAATCGTTGTAGCCCCCTCGCCCCCTCCTCTTCCGGAGAGTATAACACTGAGCCAGGGCAACTAGCATCCTGAATCTCATGTAAGCGTTAGAGAAACGTTTCCAATTTCCTTTCACGCAGTGGCGATATGCTTTGAAGATCTGGAAGCTAGTCCAATACGTATTAAGTTGGCGCGAGACGGATTACCAACCAACCGTGTAACTGTCTAGTAATCATCATCGGAGTAGCCGCCATTGGAGCCACCACATCCATACTCATAATTCTCATAGTCGGGATCAAACTCTTCATCATCGGACGCATTGCGGCGATAATTTCTGTAAGCCGCATTTGTGTCATCAAATTCGTCGTCGAAATCTAGGTCCTCATCGGGATATTCATTTGCTGGGTTATCTTCAGCTGTAAGGACGGGAATATTTGTTAGCAGGTAACAAAAAAAAATAACGATTGGGTGCGATACGAGTGGCAAGGAGGAAAGTAATTGAATGACAAGGAAATGAAGATAACAAGGAAGGTGGGGAGATGGAGGAATATTTCTATTAGGGAGCGTAAAAAGATGACGGACCATTAGAATCTTCATCTTCCGAATCCCACCCTTTCCCTTCCTCGTCAGATTCAGCAAAGGCTTCCCAGAAGTGAGCATCTTCCTCCGTAATCACTACCACGCCAATATCTTTCGGCGCGGCTCCATGTTCGCTAGCCCACTCGCCGTTAAGAAGATGGGCAGTGTGTGGATCTGCAGCGACTTCCGCAACGGGGCGCCTAATAAATTCATCGTAGACATAGCTGTCGTCATTGTCGTCATCACTATCAAGGTCGCTAGCGGTTTCAAACGTCGCAATCTGCTTTTTTGGTGGGATGAAGCTGCTGTCCTTAACGTCTACCTCATCGTGTTGGCGTGGTAGCTCAACCTTTGCAGCATCCGTGGATAGTGCAGCACCTATGACATTCTTCGCATCACCAGCATCACCAGCGCCGTCAAAGCCTGTACCTGATGTCCTTGGCGAATCATCGCTCACTTTTGGAAGCCGTGGTGGATGTTTAAGAACGGGTTTGTTCGGGGAAATTCCAACGAACCGACCTGGCCTTCGTGGAGGAGTTGTTGGAGCGGCCTTAGGAGAAACTCCAGACATTTCGGAGTCGCCAGTTATTTCGCGAGCAAATTCCGCCAGCTCCGTAGCAAGCTGATCAGAGTCCTGGTCCCAGAAGCTGGGATCTTCGTGAATGGACTGAGCGCTTTTCACATTGTGTTCTTTATCTCTAGCTTGCTGCACTCGATCGAAATATCGGAATGTTTTAGATTCTTCCTTCCATCGCCGTTCCGCGTCGTTGACAACATGACGCTTTCTCGGAGTAGCAGGAGAGGTTGATATCTCGGACGTAATAGCTGACTTGGTGACGTCCTTCGGGGTTGTAAGTGACGTTCCCTGAGCATCACTGCTGACGGTAACTTCCCCAATCTTGGCTGCCAGGTCATCAAGTACAATCGAAGCCCTCGCATCGTCTACTTGATGAGGTCGTTTTTCGATGACCACTGCCCGGCTCATCACCCGATCACCTCTATTTTTTTGGACGCCTCCCGAGGCCTTGTGTAGAAACTTTCGGGAGGGATTTGTAAAATCCTCACTAGGAACAGTTATATGAAACCGACGTAGAGCAGAGGAAGGGGAACTTATGACCGAAGAAGACCCGGAGCGATTTCTCACTGGGCTAACAGAGCTTTTAGCAGCATGCGACACTCCTCGTAAGGCTGATGGCGACGATGCGGACGGAAGCATAAGGCTTTTCCCCAATAAGCCCTCCTTCTTTGACATAATTTTCCTGTTTTCGAACACGGATCCGGGAACCGTAGCTCTCACAAGGGGCACCTCATGCCTGATATTCGACGTACTCACGGACCTAGAGCTCGTAATATGCTCTCCAGGGGAAAGTTTCGGTGATGCGTCATCAACTGGCTTTTTTACGACACGTTGAAAGCAGAAATCCGTGTACCGCCTTTTGGGCTGGGGTATCTGAGATTGAATATCTATTTGGCCAGTGAGTCAGAAAGCGAGAGTCCTGGAGAAAACGGCCAGTAAAACTGGAGTAAACAAAACTAGCACATAACAGCACATGCTCGCATTTCCAGATACTCATTCGAAACCTGAGTGCTTCATAAATTGTGATATATGAACACCCAAATTTCGAATACTTGCGGCCTGGAAAGTTAGAAATGGACATGCAGCCATTCATCTAGGGCAGCAGCACAGGACCGGCAAGCCATATTCAAAAACCATTTAAACACGAGGGTTATGAAGAATGAAAAGAAAAAAGAAATCACCCACACAAAGTTTCGACCGGCTCCTCCTCCCTCCTCCTCTTGATTCGAATATGCTCCGGTGGCAACGACATGTTTATCACTTTACTTTTCTTTCCTACAAAAAGGGAGAGAAAACAGTGGGCTTCCCCCTTGATGTCCGTCACAAAGTAGCTTGCCTTGCCCCTCCAGTATCCTTACTCTATAATATGAGATCCGAGTTTACCTGATAGCGTTAGAAGGGAAGACACAGGAGCCCCTCATAGAAGAGAGTATTTGATCGTAAATGATCGAATAGGTCAAAAGCACAAAGAGAACAAAGTCCTTGTCAAGGTAATGTGGGTTCTTGGTGGAAAGAGGTCGAAGATTAGGCGTGTGGAAACATATATAGCTCTGTTGGGTTCTGTTTTGATGTTGACGTTATCGATCTGCGGCAAGAAGGTTTGAATTGGAGACCGCGCTTGGAAGGCTAGTCCGGCGCATCACATGATATCAAACCTTAAAAACTTCATACCATCAAACACCAAACATCCCGAACAAACAAGTTTTCCCAAGATATACTCAATGACACAAAAGAACAGCTTGATTGTTTTATTGAATCGCCATTAACCCTGTTTGTATTTCTTGCTACCGGTAACTATATATAAGAACATTTCAACAAGGAGTAGAGGGTATCACAGGTTACCGCCCCGTCCAGGCCATTCATTCTAATTCGCCGACAACTCTTCTTGACAGTATATATGGCCAATGAAACAATTAGCGCTTCGTCAGCAATTACTGCCTTTTCCCCTTGATTTAGAATCCTTATCTCTTCGGGAAATTCCTCCTGTCTTCCACGCATTAACCCGCACCTGAGGGGCAAACAGCACCAAACAAAAACAGCAAATGAAAAACCAAAAAGCCACTTCGTGTAAGAGGTGGTTGTGATAATGATGATGACGATGGCAACAATGACGACAATGATGACAATGCAGATGCAGGAAAAGGTCCAAATGCAGACAAGGGGGAAAATAGAGCAGGTATTAAATAAAATTTTCGAATACGGCATCGTAAAATAGAATAATGGTAGATAAATGAACCAAAAAAAAAAAATAATAATAATAAAAAAAATAGGAGTAACATAGATAAGAAGATGAGATAGGTTTAAAATTAGCATAACGAGAAACGGGGAGGAAAACAAGGGCAAAAAGGGGACCAAGGGCAAATAAACAAAGCTAGAAAGAAAAGTGGTATGCAAAATGAAAGTTTCAATGAAATCAAAAAAGAAATGTGAAACAGTAATAAGGCAACCAGATGGTCTAAGATGGATGTACCTTGTCACTCCCTCGACTTCAGCTTATTTCGGCGCCTCAGATTAAAATGCCAGTGAACTGATTAGCAACCCGGAGGGCGGAGTGTCAGATAAGCATTAGGAAATAATTAAATTAAAAAGGAACAAGACAGGCCGGCCCTCGGACGCATCACGGCAGAAAGAAGGTTAGGTAAGGTTCGCGAAAATTAAGTGAAAATTTAAACAACATAATTATAAACCAATACAAGAATAGGAAGGTGAAAAAGAAAAAGTAGGGTAATCAGATAAGTAAATGAGATTAAAAAAAAACAAAAGCCTGAAATTGAAACCAAAAAGGGGAAAACAAGAGGATGAAAACGAAACGATTAAAGATTCAGGATGAGTTGCGAAATGACTCATTTTGCCCCAAGCTCTTCTTCAGCCCAGCCAGGGAGAGACCCTTCGTTGGGGATAGACAACCCAAATCCGTTGTGGTTCAGCCCACCTAGCCCGCCGCCGAAACCGGAGAAGCTTCCCTGAGCTTGGTGATGAGCCATTCCACCGCGGGTTTGGTGCGGTTGGCCTGACCCTTGCCCGAAAGCCTCTTGTGAGAACGATGGGAGGCTA
Source organism: Blastomyces parvus (assembly GCA_002572885.1). Taxonomy (NCBI): domain Eukaryota; kingdom Fungi; phylum Ascomycota; class Eurotiomycetes; order Onygenales; family Ajellomycetaceae; genus Blastomyces; species Blastomyces parvus. The sequence goes on from PDNC01000071.1 coordinate 138,912, forward strand.
ACAGCGCGAGAGTGTTGTGATCGCGGGACATTCAGGGAATTGCTGCTCGTAGCGAGGTGGGTCGATGTTGGTGTACCAGCTGAAACATTCAGAAATCCGTGGGTGGATCCTTTGGACTGATGCATCGAGTTTCCATTTGGCAGGTCATTCGATCCCGCCCCGTTATAGAGGGTGGCTTGTTGATGGGCGAGGGCTTGCTGTTGTTGCTGCTGAAGGGTTGCCAGGGCAATGGGGTCATTCATACGATTCTCTTGCTCCTGCGCTTGTTGCTGGGAAAGTTGGTTCAGATATAGTGTCAAGGGATTGTTGTTTCCAGCATTCAAGATGGCAGACGGGGTTGCGGCAAGTGGGATTTGTCGGCCATGTCCATTTTGGGAATGTGACCCCGTGGAGCCTGGTGCAGGAGACAACGCTGGCCTGGTTGGGCTTGATTGTGATCCGTTTTGTTGTAGGTTTCCGTTCAAATTAGGGGAGGTTTGATTGCCATCACCTCGGTTCTGGCCATTGCTGTTGATCTGGCGAGGAGGGTTCCCGCAACGATCCTTTCCAAAATTGATTTTGAAACGCTTGTATTCCTCCCGGCTGCGCATAGCCTCAATCGCCTTTATGGCATTCGCAATGTTGGTAAAGTTGACGAAAGCACAACTCTTCTCACGCAAGGCATTGACCAATTCAATTTCGCCGTAGGAAGAGAAATCCTGGCGAAGGCGTTCTTCGGTCCAGGTTTCATCCAGGTTGCCGATATACACATTGCGCGATGCCCCCCCGCTAACTGCCAACGCGATGGCAGGTGGAAGAGCGCCGGAATGTTTGCCCCAACCAATCTTCAGTCTCCTGTTATGGATCATCAAACCCTGTAAGTTGCTAAGAGCGTAGAAGGAGGCGGCAGATGTCGGGTCAATAAACGTGACGAAACAAATATGTTTGTCGGGAATGTAACGGATGTGGTGCAACAAGCCGCCTCGTACGACATTGCAAATCTCCTCAATCGTCGTTTCGGGGTGGATATTTCCCAAGTAAACGGTTCGGTTTCCCAAATTATTTACACCACCAGCGGAAGTGGCAACAGCGGCTGCTGCAACAGACTGTTGGGCCAATGCATTTGAGATCAGATCACGATCGGCTGAGTTGAGAATGTGGGCATATCCTGGAGCGATGCCTAGATACTGGGCAGCATTCTGCTGCTGGGTCTTGGAAACATAGGCGCAGCGGTCCTTCCCGTAGTACACACGTTTTGGCGCTTGCCACTTCGTCTCTTGGGGTAGTTGGGTAACAGCCTTAATCGCATTGCTGATGGACAAGAAATGTACAAATCCAATTGACTTCTCCTTGACGATCTTGATGGTATCGATTGGGCCAAATTTACCCAGATCTTCCCGCAACTCCTCCTCAGTAACATCCTCCGCGAGATTCCCTAGGTAAACATTTCTCGAGGCTCCGGATTGCTGGACCGCCAATGCCACGGATGTTGGTACCTGGGATGGTTTACCCCAGCCGATTTTGATATCATTTCCCTTAATAGCGAGTTTCTTCAAAATCGCATCGGAGTGAAAGTGGGTGGCTGAACTGCTCTCCAAGAACGAGATAAAAGCACAGTTCTTGTCAGGAAGCAACCGAACTGATTCGATCTGGCCGCTACGAACATGGCCGAGGATCTCCTCTGCCGATGTTTCGGGGGGAAGGTTTCCTAAATAAACGGTCCGGCTTGTTCCCGAAATGATCCCTGGTCCCTGGAGAGAAACACTCGCGGCACCAAAAGCTGCATTCGCAAATCCAGGAAAAGAACCAACTGGAGACTGAGGGCCAGCCATGAGCTGAGAGGCATTGAACCCATCTGGTGACATCAGGCTTTGGTACAGTTGCGGCGAGAGAGCGTTCTGGTGAGCCTGAGTAGGGCTGCCCATTTGGTTCTGGTTCTGGTTATGTCCTGACCCATTGGCCTGGGGGAAACTTTGGAATCCGGTGAACTGGGGAGAAGTGAAGGCAGACGGCGTGCCAGGCTGGAATGGGCTTCCAAGAAGAAGCTGAGACGGGAGCAGCGGTGTAAAGTTCATATCAAAGGCGGCCGTTCCTGGGGCAGTCACCTCCCCGGGGTTTTGCCCATTCATACCGGTATTGATGGAAGGGATGTTGGCTCTACGAGAGTTGCGATCGCCAAAGCCCATGTTGTTTGAGGTGTAAGCTCCGTGAGAGAAGCCAGTGGCGTCGGCATTCATAGGAGGGAGTTTAGAACCTGGCTGCTGCATTGTAGAATTTGGTGATAACACAGAATTATGTTCTAAGATGCTCTAGGGTGGTATTATATTGAATCGTGTTTGACAGGAGTACGGGGAGAAGATATCAGCGGTTCCAGTTATATGACTCTGCTTGGTTCAGCTGCAGGAGGCTGTAATTAAAAGTGGGTATATAGTAAATGCAGCCGCTTATGGAAATTCGACGAAGGAAGCGAAGATATTTGCGTAGGGGAAAGGCTAGGTATAGGCACAATGTTAGTTAAACTGCAGAACAGATCCATGCTATGGGCATAGAACGACAGGAAGAAGTTGGCAAGTGAAGTCAATGTAAAGTGGGAGGGGAGGTGAATGCGGATGGTGTTTCACCGGCACCCATCCTTCATGCAATTTGAAATGAGATTCAGAGCGCAGCCAGGCTGGGGTTTTCGGGGGGCTGTTGTTCCTTACCTAGATCCAGAATACAAACCCACGTTTCCGCTTTGCTAGGGTTATGAGCAGGAGTGTCGTCCAAGACAAAGAGCCGGCAGAGCAGCGTATATCCTCCAAAACGGGCTGGATATGGGGATTTGAAAGGGGGATTGACACGAGATCCAAATAGGTGAAAGACTAGAATGTAATTCCGGTCAAAAAACAAAAACAATGAATATATATAAGATAAGAAGGGCGGGGGTATGGTATTATAGGAAGCGAACAAAAAGGTAGAAAGAGAAAAAAATAAGGAGTAAATTAGCAAGGCGCGAAAATAAATAAATCAAAAAAAAAAAAAGAAAAAGAAAGAAAAGGCGGCTAAACGAGTGTCGAGAAACGAGAGTGGGTACAATGAACGAGAGACGAAGCGATGCCGAAGCACCGATATAATGATAAAAAAGTAATTAACAATGTAGAGACAGGTGGATGGGAGAAGAAGATGAAGAAGAAGAGAAGACGGAGAGAGGATGGGGCATGAAGAGACGAACGAGCAAGCGGAGAGAGAGAGAGAGAGAGAGAGAGAGAGAGAGAGAGAGAGAGGAAGATGAGGTTGGAGATGAGCAGACGAGGAGGTTTGCAGCCGAAAAGGAGAAGCGCAGGCGACGACTGTTTGGTCAGGAGTTGTGCGGTATTGCGGCGGTATGGGTGGTATTGTGGCTGTACGTTACCAATACGG
>PDNC01000072.1:0-142242 GCA_002572885.1 Blastomyces parvus
AATCCCTCTGTGCCCGGGTGGTTGCGGGTGGTGGAGAAGAAAGGGAGGATAAGGACCGTCCTCAACTATAGGACTTAACACTGTACTATTTTCCATTTGTTTCCCATTTTTGCTGTTAGATTACCTGTATTTTCCTCTGCTCTGTACAGTATTTATACACCTTATATTCTACTATCAATGCATAAATATAGAACACTTTAAAAAAGGGTTACTGTATTGTTAAAAAAAAAAAAGGCGGCATGCCTGGTAATATTTATCTCCATCTCCGAAAAAACAAAAAATTAAAAAAAAAAAAAAAAATCAACACAATTAAACCCCATGTTGACGCTATTTGCTCGCTGGGCGCAAACAAGCATTTTCATAAAAGACAACTAAAGCCACGGAAAATAAATACATAAATAATAATAAAAAATACAAAATCAAGGCCCACGGATGCAACCCAGCAAGCAATCCGCCGCCCGGCTTTGCCGTATCTACCCAGCGTCTGCTCCCCGCCAAATGCTCCCCGCCTCGCTTCCCCTCAGTCGCATCGCAGCATCGCTTCCCCCCGTCAGACTCTGCACCGCGCGTTTGCCCATCCCAGCGTCAGCGTCGCTCTACGGCCGGAGATATTTCTCTCTTAATAGATCCCATTCCTCTTCTTCCTCCTTTGCTTCATTCTCGTCTTCAGTCTCCGCCGCACCCCGCTCTTCCAGTCGTCGTTCCAGCATTCAACAACAACCTGCCCCGCTCACTGCAAAAACACACAAGAGATCCTTCTACGCAAATATCGACGATTCCAAGATGGCACCTCAGCTGGAACCTCTTTTCAAGGAGTGAGTTCTGGAAATATATCGTTCATATTGTCATTGAATTCAATGTATGGTTTGCTGATATCAAGGTGTCTGTTGTTTTTCTGCGTAGGGTCGATAATCTCCAGGACCACTTCATTGATCGTATGTGTTGTACTCCAATTCCGAGCAACAATGATTTGCAACGCAGAAATTCTGGTCTTCGAGATAATTGCTAAACTGTTCCTATTATCATAATAGGCCTGAGGAGAGCAGTTGCTATCCCGTCAATTTCTGCCCAGGATGAGAACAGAGGTGATGTGGTCAAAGTACGTTGCTAAACCACTACAATCAAATGCGTCCCGCCGCAATCCTAAAAAGGAACTCCATTCTGATTACCGTTTCCCATAGATGGGACAATTCCTTGTCGACGAACTGACGCGCCTTGGAGCTGAAGTTGAGACGCGTCCACTGGGAAAGGAGCCTGGACGGGAACATCTGGACCTGCCCCCTGTCATCCTTGCTCGCTACGGCAACGACAAGAGCAAGCGGACCATCCTTGTCTACGGCCATTACGACGTGCAGCCTGCCCTGCTTGAGGATGGCTGGAACTCGGAACCCTTCACCCTCACAATCGACGAGAAGGGCAGAATGTTCGGTCGTGGCAGCACGGATGACAAAGGCCCCGTCCTGGGCTGGCTAAACGTCATTGAAGCGCACCAGAAGGCCGGCGTTGACTTCCCCGTCAACCTGCTCTGCTGTTTTGAGGGCATGGAGGAGTACGGCTCCCTGGGACTCGAGGAGTTCGTGAAGGCGGAGAGCAAGGCGTATTTCAAAGATGCCGATGCCGTATGCATTTCGGACAACTATTGGCTGGGTACTGAGAAGCCATGTCTGACCTACGGACTGCGCGGCTGCAATTACTACTCTCTCACCGTTTCCGGCCCGGGACAGGACTTGCACAGCGGCGTCTTTGGCGGCACGGCCCATGAGCCCATGACCGATCTGGTCAATCTCCTCTCCAAGCTGGTGGATGCCCAAGGCAACATCCTGATCCCAGGCATAAAGGAGCTCGTCGCCCCGGTCACCGAGGATGAGAAGAACCTGTACGATAACATCAGTTTCTCCATGGATAACCTGCACGAGTCTCTTGGCAGCACCACCTCCATCTTCTCAGACAAGGAACCCACCCTGATGAGACGATGGCGGTACCCATCTCTCTCCATCCACGGCGTGGAAGGCGCCTATTCCGCCCCCGGCGCCAAGACCGTCATCCCCGCGAAAGTTATTGGAAAGTTCTCTATCCGTACCGTGCCCAATATGGAGAGCGAGGATGTGAACCGATTGGTGTTTGATTACATCAAGGCTGAGTTTGCCAAGTTGAACAGCAAGAATACTATGGACTGCTCGCTGCAGCATGACGGGAAGTGGTGGGTCGCTTCTCCCAAGCATTGGAACTTCCAGGCGGCGGGCAAGGCTGTTAAGCAGGTGTTTGGTGTTGAGCCGGATATGACGAGGGAGGGTGGAAGGTATGGTTTATTCTTCTCGTTTCCGCCACTTTGTTTTATTTATTTATTTTCTTTCTTTTTTTTTACCGGAATAAATTTCTAACCAACGGTAAAACAATAGCATCCCCATCACCCTGACCTTTGAAGAAGCTACGGGCAAGAACGTCCTTTTGTTGCCCATGGGCAGCTCCACGGATGCCGCACATTCCACCAACGAGAAGCTGGACAAGCGCAACTACATCGAGGGTACTAAACTGATGGGCGCCTATCTCCACTATGTTGCTGAGGAGCCTATGAAGGAGTAAACAGATAGACTCTTCATTTGCTTTGGAGGCGAAGAATGAGGATGATTTAAATTGTACAGGTAGTTTTGTTCTGGACTTCAACACTGTAGATGTTTACATAGTTAAAATGTTATTAACATGATGTGTTCAAATCTGAGTATGGAAGAACAATCTGTTTTGGATCCGAGTTAGCATTACAAACTGGTTATTCTAGCCTCACAGTTGGCAGAGGATGGAGTCTCAATTTTCCATCTGCCAAACCCTGTAGTTACAGGAACACCCTGTTTTCCAAAACAATATGTGGCTTGGGAAAGTAAATGATTGTTTTTAGATCCTGTTCACGTCGTCTATCGCAAATATCTCAATCGGGCAATATTGACTTTGATATCACGTGATCTCATGATGCTCATCGTTCTGCACGCGACGCGACAGGAATCAACCAGCGACAACTACATATCTCAACAACGCGGGACGATGAAGGCATCCCGCTCAGGGCTTAATTAGCTGTACAAGGACCTGGGGCGTCAGGATTGCTGTATCTCCACAAACAGCTCACTCATGACCTGCGATTCGACCGTTGTTTATTCAGTTTTGCCCCCATGGCTCCAATCAAGCGGACCCGGGTCGATCAGCACCATGATCCCGCCTCGAGTGCGCCGTTAGGTTCGCAGCTTGGTCCGGTAAGAGAAAAAAAGGCCCTTCCTCTTCGATCCTGCAGGAAAAAGTTTGGCGTGAATGGACTCTAATATATAGTCCAATTATATAGAGAAAGAAAGTGCGCACCTCGGATGTGCTAGCAGTCCGAGGCGACAGTGACAGCGACAGCGACAGCAATAATGACTCTACCAATTCCTCCCCTGCCTCGATTCCGTATGACTCTGCCTCCGCCTCCCCCCGCGCTTCTGAGCGCGGCGGCGCCAACTCAGACCACAACCCCAGCGAACTCGAGTCCGAGTTTGAATCCGAATCCCCAGCCGAACCCGACTTCGACGAGGAAGCCATCGAGCGCCGAGCGAGCCAATACATCCAGAAGAAATTTTCGCAAAACGTAGAAAACGTGCCCTTAGAGCATGGCATCATCGAACGGGTGGACTGCTACAATTTCATGTGCCACGAGCATTTCTCCGTCGACCTAGGCCCGCTGATAAATTTCATCGTGGGCAAGAATGGGAGTGGGAAGAGTGCTATTCTTACGGCTCTCACGCTCTGTTTGGGCGGGAAGGCGTCCGTGACGAATCGGGGTCAGAGTTTGAAGAGCTTTATTAAGGAGGGGAAGGAGTATGTATTCCTTGATGGCTCTTTTATTTATCTCCTTCCCTTGCTTTGCTATCCTTGCGAGGCTTGCCGTGCGGAATTATTTTATGGGTAACCGCGCGCACATTTAACTAACTTGTTTCTTGTTCTTTGCAGCTCTGCGACGATTATGGTTCGCATTAAGAACCAGGGAGATAGCGCCTATAATCCCAACGAATTCGGAAACTCGATCATTATTGAGCGTTATTTCTCCAGAAGCGGCGCGAGTGGATTCAAAATTAAAAGCGCGTCTGGTCGAATTGTGTCTACAAAGAAGTCCGAACTTGATTCTATCACAGACTACTTCGGCCTCCAGATTGACAATCCCATGAACGTCCTCTCTCAAGACATGGCCCGCCAATTTCTAAGCAGTTCCAGCCCATCGGAAAAATATAAATTTTTCGTCAAGGGAGTACAACTTGAGCAGCTAGATCAGGATTATCGCTTGATTGAAGAGTCGATTAACCAGACTGAAGCGAAATTGTCGATCCATTTGGACCAGATAAAGGATTTAGAAACTAGTAGGAATAACACCAGAGCGAAGCTCGTGCTATCGGATAAGAATGAGACTATGCGGGCTAGAGTGAGGAATTTGAGAGCTCAGATGGCGTGGGTACAGGTTGAAGAACAGGAAAAGGTTCGTGAATTTATATTTTCAATTCCTATTGGAGGCGGCATGTTTCAGGCTAACCTATGGAATAGAATCGAGATTCGTGCGACGCACAACTTGCGGAGGCAACTAGGAAGATCGGAGACCTCGAGGCTGAAGTGGTGAAAGCGGATGAAGTTTATCAAGAAGCCGATCGCGAATACAATGTCGCTTCTGAGGCAGTCCGGGCAGCAAAATCTGAACTTGAAACTCAAGAAGATCGTGAAAAGGTTGCAAAAGAAAGTATGGGTGATGTTGTGAAAGAGCGCCGCGAGCTCCAGGTACGTCAAATAATATCTGGTTAAATGTCATTTTCGATGATTAATTTCGAGACTTATTTGTTTCAAGGCAACGCAACGCATGATCCGTGACTGTTTGAAGACGGCCGAGTCTGCCATCGCAGAAACACAACAAAAAATTGAAGAAGAAAAGCAGCGGCTGGAGGATTTAGACGGCGGGAACCACGCTAGGAGATTGGCAGAACTCGAGGAGAGGAAATCTCAAGCTCAAGAAGCGCACAATAGATACAATGCGCACAGAAAAGACGTAGATCGGTTACAAGAGGATCTGAACAAGGCGGAACGAGAATTCCAAGGGATGCGTGAACCGGTCAACAAGCAGCGGTCTCAGGTAGAGCAAGCTGAATCTCGACTTCGCAGCCTGACGCGGGACAAAGGGCAACAACAAAACGGCTTTCACGAAAAGATGCCGATGTTATTAAGAGCTATTGAACAGGAGCAGCACAAGTTTTCGAGGAAGCCGGTCGGGCCTTTGGGGAACCATATACGGCTTTTGAAGCCGAAATGGTCTGGAGTCCTTGAAAGCGCGCTGGGTGGAAACCTGGCTGGGTTTGTGGTGACCACGAAAAGTGATTCGAACACTCTATCCGCTATCATGAAGCGGGTTGGATGGTAAGTTTTAATGCCTTTACTGATTTTGCGGCGCACGCGATCTCTTGGTTAATTTCATTCCATTAGTGAATGTCCTATTTTCATCGGGAATGATAATGGGAGCATGGATACATCCCCCAACGAACCCGACCCTCAATTCGACACGGTGTTGCGTGTTTTAGAGGTAAGAGACTGGCAACGACAATATTCACAAACGTTAGCTTCATTACTAAAAAAGTACAAATATCATTTAGATCGATAACGATTTGGTTCGACGGCAGTTGGTTATCACCAATGGCATTGAGCAGATTCTCCTCATTGAGGACTTGGAAAATGCTTCGGCTGTGATGTTTGACGGTCCACGGCCGAGAAATGTGAAGCGATGTTTCTGCATTGACCGACGAGACCGGCGAAGAGGGATCCATTTATCTTTCAGCCGGGCCGGGGAGCCCACACAATCTCCAGTCCAAGCGTATACAGGACGACCCCGGATGAAAACTGACATAGAATCACAAATTAGGTTCGTAGCCATTTACATGTAACAAGAACCCAGGCACCCCGTTACTAACAGTTGTGGCGTATAGGATACAACAAGATGCTGTCAATAGTTTGAAACAGGATCTCCTCGAGCTGGAAACTCAAGAACGATTAGCACGCAGCCATTTTGAAAAATGCAGACAGGCACTCGTCAGACATAAAAAGCAGGTGGAGGATCTAAGGGCCGACTTGCAAAAGGCGGAGGACAGCGTTGAGGAGCTTCAAAATGCAATTGAAAGAGACACAACTGAAGATGGACGGCTAGAAGGGCTGCTCGCATCTCTACAAGAAAACGAAGGAGAGAAACGCACTCATCAGAGCTCGTTCGAAGACAGCGTCAACAAAATGGACAGCATAGTTGAGATCCTCAACGAGAAGAAAGACGAAGCGCTTCAGATTGGACAGACGATTGCTGAATATCGGGAAAAAGTCGAACAACTTGAAGAGGAACATTCGAGAATGCTAGAGAAACGGAGAAAAGCTCTGACTGATAAAAACGTCGTGGTTGATAAGCTTGAATCTGTGAAGGCGGACAAGGAATACATCGCGAGGAAGCGCCAGGAACTTGTGGATATCATCTTGGACTTTAGTGCTAAAGCAAGTTCGATTTCTCCGCGTGTGACAGTTCCTGAGGGCGAGACAGCGAATAGCATTGATATGAAACTTGTGAGATTGAAAAGGGACCTTGATCGGTTCGATAAAGAGTATGTATATCTTCCTTGTTTTTTGCCCGAGGGAAGGTAAAAAAGAAAAGGAGAGGAAAAGACTTTGTTAACGACGACTAGTTTGGGAGATCGGGAGAAGATAGCCACCGAAGCAGCCGAATCAGAGGAGAGATATGAAAGTGCTAGGCGGCAGGTTGCTGAGCTTGAAGAGCTTGCGCAGGTAATAACTTCTACTCTACTACAAAATAATTGTTCTTTATCACTAACGATTCTGCAGACTTTCAAAATTACATTGACAAACCGGCGAAAACGATGGGAGAAATTCCGCTCTCTCATCACTGCCCAGGCTAAACTCCAATTTACATATCTGCTGAGCGAGCGAAGTTTCCGCGGCCAGATTCTGTCAGATCACACGAAGAAATTGCTTGATATCCAGATCGAGCCGGACATCACCAAGGACAGCGCCAAAGGAAGAAATGCCAAGACTCTATCCGGAGGGGAGAAGTCGTTCTCGCAGATATGCCTTTTGCTATCACTGTGGGAGGCTATGGGATCACCGATCCGCTGCTTGGATGAATTGTATGTGGTGACCGGCGCCTCTCCTATACCTATTGTTGTTCTAAAATTAATTTTTATTTTCCCGGTTAGTGACGTATACATGGACCATATTAACCGGCGAATGAGTATTGAAATGCTGGTAAGTTTCACCGGCCATGCTTCACGTTTTCCATTCATGGAACTGACACTTCCTCGTCATAGATGATAGCAGCAAGACGGTCCGTTGGGCGGCAGTTTATTTTCATTACGCCCGGTGCACGGCATGAAATCCAGCCGGCGCCTGACGTTAGAGTTAAAGAGTATGTTATTGCTTACCCGTGTTTTCGACACTACGATTTGAGAGCTAACTCCAGATCCCTTTGCTTATCTAGGCTCGCTGAACCGGAACGTGGCCAAACGACACTGCCGTTTGGATGAGATTTATCTAGAACTTCACTCCGTGATTTAATTTTTCTATAGTAATGCATTAGGGGCGGGAGGTTTGATTGATAGCGACCATAATTTTTACCTTCCATTTTCTGATACATGTTTAGCTGAGCATTCTACCCATTTTCATTCCATTTTTGTTACCCTCACGGGAATTTCTGTATATATATATATCACTTAGATTTAATTTCTTGATCACCTCCCAAAACTACGCCAATTGAAAGAGCTGCATGGCCATTACAAGTACAATGAAATAAGGACTGGAACACTTGAGAGAGGCAAATCCTCTTCATTTTGACCAACACACAACATTTTAGACGGGGTTGGTCTAGTGGAGTTTAAAATTATCTCAACAACGCAGATCAAACATAGTAGATTTCTACATCTATAGGAATATTAAGTGCGAATATGTAATGTGCAGGGTCCCCCAACCTACGCATCAACAAACTCTTCAAACTTAAATAGCACAGCTTACAAAAATCCGAAACGGAGAACACCGTCGATCCCGCGATGTCAGCCATAATTCATGTTTATCTGTTGGGCTGATCTTCAGGTGATCTGATATAAACCCCTGCCTAATCCATGTTCCAAAAGAAGCTTCTCTCCGGTTTGAACTAGTTCAGGATTCCGTGGTTGGACAAAGAAATCGAAAAGTGGCCGAAAAGCTTTGCTTTTAATACCTTGAAAAAACGATATTTGTAAAACCGTCTAGATCCCACGCATGCATCCAAATATTGATGTGTTTGACCGAAAAAGGGAACAAATAAACAAGTTAACGGATATTTAGATAAATAAGGGACAAAGAAAAGAAATTGAGAGTATGGGAAAAGTGGGAGGTAGCAGAGGACATGAGATAGGGAGGGCAGACAAGCAGAGAGTAAATCCCTCGCTATTACATCAATTAATATATTAGGGGTAACCAGAAAATGGTATTGGTAAGAAGAAAAATGGCATGATATGATTATATATACACGTTTATGGTATACCATTTGCGTTCGGCTTATTACGTGGTTTGCATATGAATTCGTTCGCGTATTCGTTATACCGAGAGAGTAAATCCGTCGAAGGGAGTCCGCCTTGGTGCATGAAATTGAAGTGAGCGGCGAGAGCTCTGCCTTCGATAAGTATGTCTGTATGACAGCAACGTAGTGCGTCAGTAGTTTTCCAATCAATACTTTCAATTTGCAAAGGGTGCCTGTCATAAAACCGACTGCTAATCCCAGACGTTGCGCGGAGGGCACATAATTGTTACTCACGTCTCTGCAACAACTTCGGCAAATCCAACACAATCATATCCTCATCCCCCCTATCGCCGGGCCAATTCTCCACACCGCTATCTAGAATGTCATCTCCCAGAACCGTAAGGCAATTAATCCGAATCCGTTCCCCTTGCATATTCCACGGCGGTTGGAATTTATATAGATCTGTAGTGTTTTTTTCTAGGTTCTCCAATAGCGAATAGTGTTGCTGTGCCGCAATCGCCCAGCTCTCATACGTGGGACCCCAGAAGTCGTAAGTCAACTTCGCGACAGGCGTGATGTGGAGGGCCTTGTCGTCCTTGACACGGAGCCAGCGATGTGAACCGCCCGGTGGCGGGTCTTTGTCCAGCGGCCATTCGAAGTTCGTTTGACCGGACCAGAAGGGGTGGCTGGATGGGCGCCAGTTTTCTGAGCCACTGCGGTTCTTGTGAGTAGGATCTGACTCGAGCTCGGGGAAGTACGGGTGCAGAGCACCTAGATGAAAGTGGAGGAAGGATAAGGGAGGGCTGTTGATGACGTTCGCGGAGACGGCGAAGCTGTCCGGGTATTTTAATTTGGTCGTGACCATGTGTGCGATGGCATCGTCAGCGAGCCAAACCTGATGAATGTAAGTGATATTATTCCAAATGGGACATTTCGATACCTGTCCTTGTCACAAGACTGGAACGCGATAAAATTTTCGCGATAAAGAAGGAGGAGAGGTTCATACAATATCATCATCAAGCTTGACGTAAACCGTACCCCGCTCCACCCGCCTCCAAAGTTTCGTATATTCCGGCCATTGCACAGGTTTCTCCAAGGGGATTTTCTTATAGCGGGGGGACCGCGCAATTATCTCGTCAAGATATTTGAGATCGTCTTCATTTTTCGTATTAGCGTACCACCACACCTCGTCCAACCATCCGCCATTTTCGATCAGATTCCTCTATTTAAACAGTCAGCGGACATTATTATTTATACACCTTTTGTTAGAGCAAAATTGAAACCATCCGGATTCTCCGTGTGCGTACACAGCCAGAGAACGTGGCTACAGCCCCGATAAGAAGCACTAATTTAAGATCGACAGTATGAGAGGGACAACCAACCTCAACATAACAATTCATGGACTCGACCCGATCCCGCCTCCCGAAAAATACCATGCCTGTAATATTGACATGTGTGGGTTTAACAAGCGCCTCTGCCTGCTGTCCCTGCTGTCCCTGCTGTCCCTGACGGTTGCTATCATCGTGCCCGTGTATGTCAGTCGTCGACGCCGCGGATCTCCACGTCTGGTGATCCAGCGACTGTGACAACTTGATCAGGCATAGTAAAACGGCGATGGCAACAAAGACGAGAACAGCAGGCCTCCGTATTGACTGTGATGAGAGCATGAGTGTAGAAGTTTAGCTTGCGGCCCGCCACCACGCGCTGTGGAAGCGTACCGGGCTTTATAAAAGGGGCAAAGGCAGAGGCGGATGGGTGCGGAGCAGATTTCAGTTATGCAAATGCCAAGATAACTGGCAGCCGAAAGGTACAGGCTGGTATACCATAATCAAGAAAGCGAGCGACGGGGAAATCAAAAAACGAGCGAATATTGAGAGATGAGAAGAGAAAAAAGAGGTTGAAGATCGGTCGAACGATCTTCGTCACTGGAACGGGGCAGAGGAGGCTGAAGAAACAGGGCGGCGGGATATCATTCCAGCCGCGCAAAGGCGTGGCAGGATCGTTGAAACGAAACGAGAGATAGAAAGGCCTGAGTGGCGAATCACCAGCCAAAAAAAGCTAATTCTGTTCTGGTTTCTCAAAGTAGCTCGTATTATTACTCCGTATTCCACCCCATTTTTAAAGGGCCAACGCACTAGCTAAAATTATACCGGCAGAGTTAAGTTGGTCGCAACCCTCAGAATCGAAGAGCAGGTTTTCGGAGCTTCTCACCCCCAGCATTCGGTCCTTTCTGGACACTAGCTTTGAAGAAGAAATGACTATCCGTACCGCGGGCACATACACCCGCATTTCCCGTGCAGAGCTGCTGAATTTTGGTCATGACTCTCGGACAGAATCGAACTGGCCCTGTCATTCGTGGTGGTTTAGCGGCAATGGGCAATGGGACTAAAAACATGGCGTGAGGCTAGTGATAGGCCATGGGAATGAGCCTCAGGGCCTGGGATTCGGTGCCTGGGCCAACCGAACAGGCCGAGCCAAAGGAACTTTTTGGCCGAGGAGGCGCGAGCGCAGAGAGACATTATTTCTGAAACATTGTCAGTGAGACCTGATTCCAGGGATCTGCCACGACCACCACTCACAATCAGTGGCACTCACCGCGAACGTGCAAGCTGGTTGAAGCCGTGCTGCTTGGCACATGTGGGTGGCCATTCGGCGGCTTTGAATCCTGCGACCCATGTCAACGCTGGGGAGAAGTGAGCAGAAGTAAGTTAGATGCCAAGCACCGGAGACAAACGGTGAGATTCTTAAAAAGCGCCGGCGTCTTTTAAGAACAAATCGCCGGCCGGCGTGCGCACCTGTTTCGAGTTGTGGTTGAGGGTTTCCTTCCTTCAAAAATCCTACAGCGTAAAAGTCCAGCCGTTTCAAACGCGCGCACAAATCCCTAGACCAACCGCTCTCTATTTTCATGCACTTGCACAGATAACTTACCGAGAGGAACCTAACCCATACAGCAGCTGAAACCCAGCTGAAAGGCGCTCTTCAAATCCTAAAGGCGGGTTTTAATCAAAATGGGCGAATCCTTCGGTGTGTCGCAGTTCGGCTCGTCTGAAATGTCTTGGAAATCAAAGAAGCCAACGCCGACCCCATGGTCCTTCTTTGACCCCTTCCTTTCCTTTTATATATTTATTCGTTGCTGAGGGGAATTAACCTACGGCGGACTTCATGCAAAGAGTTCCACAGGCGCACAGCACCACAGACTGCTGCTCTCTGGCCATGTCCTGGGTGATGAGAGGAGGCCTTTGTTATTCGGCTGAGACACGAAACGTCGCCTCGAGACAGCGGAGGGACGGATGTCGTATTCAGAGACGGTGCTGGGCGCGTTTGATCGGAGCACCGGCATCCCTGCATTTGTGGCGCCTCGTAACGGTGCAGAGAGGTTGACTTATATAAACCAGTGCCTGCTTGCGTATGTCCTTAATTTCATGTTAGAAACCAGTATATGTATACAATGATGGATATAAGGAGGATACATTGTTCGCGCCAGCTTTGTTGTTTATCGCAGGCCTCCAGGAATCAACGGCGGCATTTGCCGTTTTTCGCCATTTCGCCTTGCAGGCTGTCGGTGGAGCCTAAAATAACCGTAGATGGGCATGGGAGGATATACAATTGACATGAGTAAGTTGGAAGGTCTTGGTTATTCTTCATCTTCATCCTCTTTTTCTTTTTCTTGTTGCTTTTGTGTTGTTCTCTCTGGCAGTGTTTGTTGTTGCTTCTGTTACCCAGCCGTTGTCCATTTAAACACGGAGACGAGCTGATATGATACTGCTAATCAAGGTTGACTCCGTCAATCATCGGGGACTTCTTCTCCGGGGTTTTTCTATGGAGCTGGAAGCAATAATTTCTTTTAAAACACCATTTATTTTTAAAAAAAATAAAAGTAAGCTTATATAAAGTCTTGTTGATCCTAAAATTCACTGTGATACCTCTATCAGGAACAGGTATGTACAAAATATGCATGCACAGGTGTAAATAGGTATGAAACAGTGGGTCCTAAACAGAAAAGGAGGGAAAAGGACAGAAGAAAGAACAATGATCTTCAGGAATGGAGGAAGAAGAGATATGAAACAACAGGGTTGATGTATGTATGTATGCAATGCAATACAAAGTGAAGAACACTGCAATGACTGCCCGACTGACGGTGTACCAGCTTTAAAACCTTTTTACCAGCCTGCCAGCCTGCCAGCCTGCAAGAAAGCAACCCGACAATCCAGCTTCTTCGTTTAATCCCGCTTCTCCATATCAACCTCCAGCACGTCCCCATTCCCATTCGAGCCATCATTGCTATTGCCTCTCGGGCTTTTAGCCTCACCAGGCGGGGTTACCACTTGATCCGCAGAACCAAAACCATACTGCTCGTTCATCTGCTTAACCTCGTCGGCGGAGAGATACGGCAGCTGCTTGGCCGCGGTAACGTAGCTGATATTCTCCGTGAATCCCTTTGCGAAGATAATGTCGATCTCCTCCAAGCTGCGGCGGGCCGTCTCTGGATAGAAGAAGTAGATGACGGGGAAGAAGCAGGCGTTGACACACGCGAAGAAGAGATAGGTGCCCCAGCCAATCCCATCAAGCATGACGGGTACGACCATGACAATGACAAAGTTGAACAGCCAGTTGGAGCAGGTGGAGAGGGCATTGGCCTTGGCGCGGGTTTTGATGGGGGAGATCTCAGCTGGGTACAGCCATGGTAGCGGTAGCCAGGAGGAGCCGAAACTGGCAATGTAGGTGAAAAGACCGACGGCGGCACCGACGGCGGCCTGTTTCGTGCCCGGTATGAGACATGCGAAGGTGATCACCATGGACAGGCACTGGCCGGCCGTTCCGATCAAGAAGAGCTTGCGACGGCCTACTCGTTCAATCAGGAACCAGGATGTCGTTGCAAAGATGGAGTAGACGATCATGTTGACACCGCCGAGGAGCATGGCCATGAAATCATCTCCGGGAATGATGGAAGTCTTGAACAGGATTGGGAAGTAGTAGATGACAGCGTTGCAACCGCCAACCTGCTGCATGAATTGGGACGAGACGCCGAGAAGCATGCGGCGGAAATGCTGTGTTTTACCACCTGTGAAGACGGCTGACATGGGCGTTGAGGAACCGAGCTCACCAGAACTACAAAGGAAATATGCGGTTAATTATTTACCCTTTGGTCATATGAAATAATAAGGCACGGTGGAGCTGGGGGGTTGCTAATACGTACGCTCTGATTGAGTCCATGACAATGCTCTTTTGGAGTTGAACGTCCCGATGTGCGATTTCTTTTCCTTGAAGACCGGCAATAACGGTTTCACCCTCGTCGTACCGCTCTCGCAAGAAAAGCCATCTCGGGGAGTCAGGGAGGAAATACATCCCAACAATGATGAAAATGCCAAAGATAATCTGGAACGCGATAGGAAACCTCCAGGTCAAATCAGGTGGTCCGTAAGCAGCCCCGAAATCAATCCAATATGCAATCAACGTTCCAAAAGCAATCACCCCACCTTCAATACAGATCAAGAGACCTCGGTTGGATGTTCGCGAGCACTCTGCCTGGTACGTTGGAATTGTGGAGGTGTTGACACCGTTGCCAATGCCGGTAACGATTCGCCCAACGATAAATTGGGCATACGCCCCATGGCCTGGAATAGCGGCGACCTGGATAATGACACCAATGATCATGATAGATGCGCCTATCATAATGGCCCTGCGACGGCCCAGAATATCGCCTAGCCAAATGATAGCCATTGCACCTGCCAGACAGCCTATTGGAATGTTATTAGAAACTCTCTTCGGCTACGTGCAAGAAAAGGGGTTACAGGTATAATTTGTCTGTAAAACTTACCAACTTCATATATAGCAGTTACGAAACCTTGCTGCGTCGCGTTATCACGGGTCTGGGGAAATGCATCATTGAACGGTTTGGCACTAATAATGCCCGACATGATACCCTCTGTTTAAGGGTTAATAATCTGCCCGAAACATCTGCTACCGCCATAGCTTCCCCGAAGCAAAGTCTTCTAGGGGGACTACTTACGATCATATCCGAAAAGCAAGAAACCAGTCGTTGCCACTGTTGAAATGGCAAGTGACAGTTTGCGGCCTGTCAAGCCAGCGAATTTTGGGGCGCCGGGGTCGTTCATTTTTACTTATTCCCTGGAGGCGGGCTGGGAAAGAGAACTTGGGGATCCGGGGTTTTCTCCGCCGTTTCGATATGTTACAGCGGAAGGGTGGATGCGGGTATGTATGGAGGGGGAAGAACCAAGGATGCGAGCAAATCTAAAATCCAGATTCGCAGAATCAAGGTCTCAAGAACAGTTGACAATAGAAAAAGAGAAGGACCAAGCGCAGCTCAGCTACTCCGGGAATAATCTCATGAGCTTGAACAGCAAGGTAAGGAACGAATTAACATAAATTTCGAATTGATGTAAATGATGCCTCCCACAGCGACGATCAACGTAAAAGGAAAGAAATCATGAAAGTAACAGAGGAAAAAAAATCAGTAATAAAGGAGGGCAAAAAAGAAAATATAAGAAAAAACTGGGATTGGTCTCAACTTTTAAAACACGCATCTGTCACTGATTTCCATATGAGATGCGAATTACTCCATGATGGCTACAACGCTGGGAGCACGGAAGCGTGGTGCACAGCAGGGCGGATGTTTCGTCACAGCTGAACGCTTTTATGGGGCGAAAGGGGGTTTGTAGGGGTCAGAATTGTGGGCAGCAATATATCCCACCCCACCACACTTTGAACTTGCTCGGTTGTGTTAGGATGCTTGGTTACTGATATGTGGACATGCCTGTGATGGACGAAGCGACAAAATATCAGAATTTCTGGAAATGGTGGGGAAACCAGTAACTTTTCAGGCGCACAATTTCCCGACTGAGGTAGGAAGCATGTATACAACCGCCAATATTTGATAGGGGATTGCCATTAAGCAGCGTGTTGTTGATGGTTAGTAAGAGCAGGAAAGGTGCCAACGAATATCAAGCATTTAGAACTACCGGAAGATGAGGCAGTTGAGCTGCAGGTCGGATCCCAGTGACATTGGTTGGCAGCACAGTACATCATCTTCAGTAAAATATTCGCGAAGCAGCCCCTTCCATATCCCACTTTTCAATCCTACATTTACTGAGCAGCCCGTTGGCGCTGTTAACGAGAGGATCTGTGGATTGTGATCATACATTCAAGTATGTACGGACGGAGCACCACAGCTAACTGAATGGCATCATCGGCATCAGCAGCACGAGTAATAATGTCTGCATGTGGGCGGGCATCACCTCCGGCAAACACAAGGCAAAATCAAAGGCCATGCGGTAGCTTACAGCGGAGGAAGGGATGTGGGGACACCAGGACCCAGTTTTAACACCCTGACCAGCATTTTGTATAGTGGACCGATTCGGCTTGCCAACCTATGAGAAACTGTTCTTGGCCGACAACGTAGGCAGAAGAAGTATCGGCAGGCCATGGAGCTTCTGTAAAAGATTTGCAGGTTGGGTGTTGTTCTCGGTAGGAATAACAGCCGATGTTGATGTTTATCTCGTGTCACATACATCCGTGAACGAGAGAGGATGATGCCTCCTTTGTGCACGTCCCGTCCGCCGAGACTTGATTGACAACCTGTCGACGGGTGATATATTGATGCCGAGTGCAAGCCTTGATGCCGAAGTCACCAGCGGGAAATTAGCTGTAGATCGGAACTGGGCCCAAGGACTCCAAGCCCGTTTCGGCTAGCTCTGCCATGGTTAAGCTTTCCTGTGAGGGCGTAGCTGATGTCATATTATCATATGTTCCTTGGAACATGAATTGCCTTTTATTGGCGGAAACAATTGATAAGTTACCCAAGGTTTGCTGGGTTGTCCCTGAATTTTATCAGTGTTAACTTTTTGACGACCAATTTAACTGAGTTTTTTTGTGGTATGTGCCTTTTTTTACTGACAAATTAATAACAAGATATGTATGTCCAATATTGCCGAACAAGGGTAGGCTGAACGAAAACGAGAAGGAAGAAAGCAAAAGGACTCACAACTCCATCCCTTCCAGAAGCTAGCAGTTCCATTTCCTATCCCCTACTCGGTGCTCTCTACCCCGAAGCCCTCCAGCACGCAGCCAATAACGTTTTATTTGCTTTCCCGATCGGCGAACCGAAGGGTCATCGCGGCTCCACCGCAGTCGCTTATCAATATTTGAATTCCGCAAAAAAACCCTGATATAAATCTTCTGATTGGAAGCAAAAGAGAAAACTGGAGACGAACCGAGCTGGATTCTGGAATGGAAAATAATAAACTGCGTTGAATGGTAGAATAGTTAGAATAGTGGATAAACTTTGTGTTGATCATATAAACGCAATCCGCTGCCCCACCCCGAAAGTCATTTTTTGTCTGGGATAGATGTAACACATCTAAGCAACGTGGAGTAACTGAAGGGTTTGTACGCCGGGCAAGTATCCATTCTGAGAATATGTATGTTTCATGTAGATGTAGGTGCTGTATAGGCAAGTTTGCTGTACACACATCCTTTGCCAGTGGCGGGGTCCGCAGGTGGCACGGTAGTCGCAGTTTGTAATCGAGAGAATATCCTTCGACAATTTAGGACCAAAGAAAGATGTCGAGTGTCGAGGCAGCGAGCCTGTCAAGCGGGCGTCAAGCGGGCGTCAACTATTTCAAAAGATTTATCTCGGTTTGTAGTCTGTTCAAAGCTGGCAATTCATGACTCCGAGTCCTGGCGATTCCGTGGTATGTATGTGCAGGAACCCTATTCTTTCATTGCTGGCCGGAGATCTAGTAGAGTTCACTCGTGGATTGACCCGTAGAGCAAAAGGACGACTCTTGATATAAGTGTCCAGAGTCAGAGTTCAGCTATAGTTCTGTCCTGGGTATCTTGAGATTCTTCTCATCTGGTTGAATTTGATCTCCTATCCAGCTACCCATTCGCCGGGATGCTGGCACATACTGATATGTACTGCAGCTGTAGAGTTGCAAAGAGCAGTCTGTATGTCATTCCTCAGACACTTTGTCATGTTAATCTACAGTTATAACATCTCCAGACGTTGAATAACTTCATCAGATTCCTGATTCGGAAACCCTGCCAGCCGAGGCTCTCAGTCACGTGTGCGTCGTTGCTTAGTCATATTTGACGCGTTGGACGCGTTGTGAGGCGGAAGTGAGGATGAAATTGACATGACTTCGGACATAATCGCAACATTTATGATCTTTTTGCACACACACAGAGACATGTCGGACGACCAAGTTTTACACAATAGTCTCGCTGAAAATGAGGAACAGCAGTCCGCATCGGCCCTTCGAGCAGAATTAAAGGAATGGGAGCGCTCCTTCGCCGCTGCAAATGGCGGGCGCAAACCCGGGAGAGATGATATCAAAAACAACACTGCAATTTGTACGGAAAGATAATAACCCTCTGCTGATTTGTTATTCCTAATTTCACAGCAAGCGAAAAAGACAATTAATAACATAAAATAAATCGGCCGCTAACCCGTCAATTGCTGTTTTATATATGTTTAGCTGCCAAATACAAGTTTTATTCCCGCCTACGCGCCCATTCGTCGCAGGCCAGCACCCGCTCTCCAGTTCTAGAGGAGGAAATATCACAACAGAGGAAACGCAAACGCGATACACAGGAAAATATAAACCGGCCACCACGACAATTCTGCTCAACACCCCGAAAAGCCCCCAAGTACATCCCCGCCACGCCCAGCAGGGGTGCCCCATCAACAGCAGCAACATCTCTTCATGAAAACACCCACCCATCCCAGCTAGACCCCTATGATTCCCCATCGACATTACGTAGACTCTTCAGTCCCAGCTACCATAACAATTCCCGCGAGGACCCCCACTCATCTTCATCACCCTTGCCCCTCCGCGCAGCCATTGGACCTACGCCACAGCGTGATGGTAAAGCCCTAGGTCTATTTGACCTCCTTTCTGCATCTGGAGGTAGTCATCGCAGTAGAGACAATGCTGTTGCTGCTGCTGCTGCTGCTGCTGCGACGCCGTGCTCAAGACAGCGAACGGGCTTTAATAATCATAAGGGTGATAATGATGGCATGCAGACTCCTTCGCGACGGAAAAGAGGCCGAGCCAATGCAGGGAATCGGGATGACAAGGATGGAGAGAAAGATTATGAAAACTTCTTCGCCAGCACACGCACCCCGGCGTCATCTGCTAAGAAATTCTACCTGGCCAACTTCTTCGCGACGCCCCCTGCGTATCGGTATTCGACTGCAATCGATGCCAGAATAGGTAGCCATGATGACGACAGTAATCAACGGGCAGGTAACAACGACACAATGAATGAAAGGGGAGGTTCAGCGTCAAAGGGTCCATTAGGCTCAGATACTCCTTCATTCCTCCGTCGACGGAACTTATTCTCGTCATCGTCAACGACCAACCCTCGACAACATGCGCGTGGGGCTAGTGGGGCTGGTCTGCACGACCTAAGCCCCATTGCGGTTCGCATGCCGCAGAAACTTGTCGGGAGGGGACTAAGTACTATCGTTCAGGGGTTAAGGGATATTCAGGAGGAGAGGTTGGATGAGGAGTTGGACGTTTTGAGAGAGATAGAGGCCGAGGCGGCGGGAGAGGATGATGTGATTATTAGTGATAGTCAGGTTCCTCTGCATGATGGGGAGGGTAATGGTGATGAAGAGCGGACTACTTTTACAACGCGGAAATGGAAGAAGAAAGGACAGAAACGAACGACGCGACGAGTTATCATGAGGCCAGTCCGTGTGAAGCCGAAAGCAACACCGGAGTGGCCCGCTGCTGTGATTGATGACGATGACGATGGGAATGGGAACGGAGGGAGCAAAGATGAGCCGGCGGCTATTTCAGAAACGCAACCGCAACCTGAACTTCAGCCTCCCATCGAGCCCGACGCGAACAAGGAAAACGAAAATGAAACAGCACCCGGTCGTCGTGGTGGACTATTCTCCCTAGCTGAGAAAGATAATCATGGCGACAACAATGGCTCAGAACCCGTCCACAACGACCCATATTCTGATCTAGACTCAGACTCAAACTACGAAGACGATACTACGGGCCCGGCATCGCCATCTCGTGCCAAGGGTCGGGCGGAGATGAAAAAGCAGCAGAAGGCTGTTCTTACGAGTACAGCAAATACCAATTCCAATACCAATTCCAATTCCAATTCCAATGCCAATTCCAATGCGGCGAAACGGAAACAGGCTATGGCCACAACGGAAGCTACTCAGAACCGCAAAGCCAAACCGGACGCGCATGCTAATTATCGCGCGCTGAAGATTCGGGGGAAAGGTCCACATGGGAGGGGTGGCGGGAGGCGGTTTGGGAGGAGGAGGTGACGTGGCTGATATGGGTAATTGTTTACATGGGATGGGATGAGATATTATTAGGCTGAGGAGAGTTCTGCTGGCGTTGCCCATAAGGGGGAACGGGTATATATGCTTTTGGTATAAACTATGAACCCTGGGGTATGAAGTTCGGGTAGAGCCAGGTTGTTTCCTTCGAAGCGGAATGAATACTATTGCAGTTATTCCGAGGTTTGAAAGAGAGACATTGCGTTATTTGGGAATGAATATAAATATTTATTTCTTTTACCAGTATGTAAAAATGAGGCGGAAAATTCGATCCATGGCACGAACCAACACCCGGGCAAAAGGAGTAAAAAGCAAATGAGCCAAAATAGTTTCTAGCATAATACGCGTGTGCGATGTCGTAGCTTACCCAATTATTATAGAACATCTGTACATTTACGCCTGCGCTATGCTGGTTTAAACTTCATTATCAAGAACTGAATCCAAGGAAAAAGAGGGGCCCCGCACCATACCTAACCTCAACAAGTCACGTTTCAGATGCTCCCGATATCAAACAATCAAAACAATCAAAAGCACATGAGGGATGTTCCGCAATCTACTGAAACGAATTCGAATCGAATCAACCCCCAAAACATAGATCTATCAATCCGGGTGATACCTATCACGCGCCCGCTGTATCCGTCTCGCCCGAGTGGCGGTACTATCAAAACGCCTCCTTCCCTCCGTAGTCGTCGCTTTTGAAACCCTCTCGGGCGGCCATGATCGTCCACGGTCTCTATCCCTGTCCCTGTCCCCGTCCCTGACGGTAATAAACGTGTTCGACGAAGGCCGGGTCATTGTGCGCGCATCACCATGTCTACTCAAACGTGACTCCATGTCCATGTGCGTAGCAGAGCGCCCCTCATTACCATCACCGGAATCATCATACTGCACCGCCCGATCCCAATCTGTTAGGGAATTGTACGGACTCCGCAACCACGCCTGCAACTCATGGAGGAACAATCGCGCATTATCACGTCCGATGAATTCCCGCAATAACTCTTCCGCCTGTCCGCTGCTACCTTTGACATCCACCGTGCGCAGAATGGCGATGATGTATTCGAGAAGGAACTCGGCGTTATTAGCTGCGCGGTGTCTGTCTGACCCTGCTGGGGTGGTGGTGGAGGGAGAGGAGGAGGAGGAGGACTCTGCATCGCTGGTCGGGTTCAGAAACGCGAAGACCTGTAACTCGCGCCGGATCCATTTCCGCGCGCGCGAGACGAGGTGTGGATCTTGGTTAAAATGTTGCGGCGTGAGTTCGCGGTATTGTGAGAGTCGGTTGGTGCCTACCCGTCGTGAGTAGAGTTGGTGGCGGTATATGCGACGTCGACGGATTATCGGGTTGTCTGGGGCGGGGGTGCTTGGAGGGTCTCGCCGAGGCCGACGGCGCGGAGGACGCGGGAATCTTCTAGGGTGAGGATGTGTTCCTGCAGCACCCTCCGAACTTGTAGTAGTAGCTGGGGTGTGCGATGGAGGTGGTAAACGGTATATCTTCGGGCCTGAGGTGGAGCTGGTTTCGGTCTCATATTTCACGCTTGTGACTGTTGCTTGGCCTGTAAGATGTGTACATTAGTTAGCTATCAGTGTAGCAAGCACGGAGTATATAGCTGATTCTCCACATACACAATGGACAAGCAGGGCGCTGCTGTAGCCAGCTTAGAAGACATAAGAAGTCGAAGCTGGCATGCTCGCAGGGTTGCGCAGTTGCTGTCTCGGTGATCTGCTCAAGACAGATCACGCAAGGATTAAGCTGGACGTCATTACTGTTGGACTGGGTGTCAGCCACCTCATCTAGGGTTTTGCGGAGGATTTCCTGCTGCAAATCGACATCCTGTGCCATGGGAAGCAAAACACCTACGCTCTTTTCGATATCGTTTGAGGTTTTTATTGATCGAAATGTCGTCAGAGCAAGGACAATGTTGATGAGTAAGCAGGATAAGCTGCTCCCTTTTTGGCTAATACGCCACGTGATCGTCCAAACAGGCAAGAATGCCGAGGCCGATCTCGAGCTTGCAAAATTACCCAATGCGGTAATCAGGACCATCGTCCGATATCAAACTTCAACCATCCCCAACACTGCGGAGACTGACAGCGACAGCCAGAGGAGATACTCGCTGCAGAACTGTGCGGTATATCTCTGCACCTCGCCATTGCTGTGCTATATCGTGTGATGCTGAGATCTGCCAGCGCTGTTGTTTCCGCACGCTTCGCAAAGTATTCCAAGATGGCTACGCCAATGGTGAACGGGCCCTTGCACAGCGAGGGCCGAAAATCCACATATACCACCACGGCCCTCAAACGATGGTCATGCCAAAGCGGTGGCGAACTACCTGGTAAGAGCTTGCTCGTCGCAACAACTAGTTGCTGTTCAGACTCAGAAAAACTAATCAATTGTCGCGTTCGTTTACAGCCGTCCCGCAGATCAAGGCTATCCATGTCTACGATTTTGATAATACCTGTACGTGCCCGCATTTATATTCCTTTTTGAGTGGAGAACCCCAAGGCTGACTGGATTTTGCTTCCTCTTCTCAGTATTTTCGAGTCCCCTTCCAAACCCGCAGCTATGGAACGGTCCGACGATTGGCTTTCTTTCTACCTACGAATGCTTTGCGAATGGTGGCTGGTGGCATGATCCCAACATTCTTGCGGCTACGGGAAAGGGCATGGAAGTAGAGGAGACTACAGGGTGGAAGGGATGGTGGAATGAGCAAATAGTATGGCTGCCAACATGAATATTGATGCGTGCGGAACACCACTACTTACACTTGTTTTAAAAAGGTACAATTGGTGGAGCTTAGCATGCAGCAAAAGGATGCGCTTACTGTCCTGCTCACTGGACGGGCAGAAGGCCCATTCGAAAACATTATCAAACGGATGGTTAAGAGCAGAAAACTAGACTTTGATTTAGTCTGCCTAAAACCAGAAGTCGGCCCTAATAGCCAACGGTTCTCCTCAACGATGAACTTCAAACAAACGTTTCTGGAAGATCTAGTTCTCACCTACAGACATGCCGATGAGATCCGAGTATATGAAGATCGGATTAAGCAGTACGTTGTGTCCCTTATTATTATTTTACTGAACCAAAATCTCACCCTGTTTAGTGTTAAAGGGTTTCGCGAGTACTTTGAAAAGCTCAATCGATCTTTACAACCCGGCCCGCCGTCTACCCCACGGAAACCCATCAATGCCGAAGTTATTCAAGTTGCAGAGGAAGCTGCTTTCCTCTCCCCCGTCGCCGAAGCCGCTGAGGTACAGCGGATGATCAACTCCCATAATAAGGTTTTAACTTCGACGTCGGGTAATACTACCAAATCGCCATACGGACGGTTAAGGATAAAGCGCACGATTTTCTTCACAGGTTATCTCTTATCCAACACAGATTCGTCCCGTATCATAAATTATGTTTTAACCCCATTGATACCTCCTAATATGACCGATTCGAACGATATTAAATACATGGCCAACTCCATCCTGATTACACCGCGCCCAATATCAAACTCCATCCTTGATAGAGTCGGCGGCATTGGGAAGACCGTGCGTTGGCGAATCACCGACACAGGAGTGTTTGAAAACAAACTCTGGGCTGCTAGGGTAACGCCAGTCCTAGACTCGGAAATCATCTACACGGAGAACCCAGAGCCACTCATGGTTCTCGCCATGCGCAAGGGCGCACGGCCCGTAGACGCGAATCGGATCCGTAACTGGCAACCTGTCATAGAGGACAACGCCCTCGTGTTCGACGCAACCGTCGGGCAAAAGATGGCGCTGATGATCGAAGAGGAGCACCCGGATGAAGGCGAGTGGGAGACGCTACCGAAGAGCAATAATAAACGTAGACTTGTCCAGCAGTACCTCCGAGATGACGAAGGCGCGCCGCTGCCGGCGTTTTTGCGGGACAACAATAACACCAACAGTCCCAACAATCCTAATGTACGAGACCGCGAGCCGTTTTCACGCAATTACGCGCCACATCATCATGTTCATGTACCTCATGGCCCTAGTCATGGTCAGCAAGAATACCCCCCTTACCACAACCGGAGCAATCCCCCCTATTCACGCCATCATGGCGAGAGCGGCGGTGGCGGTGGCGGTGGAGGTGGAGGTCGACACTATGGAGATGAAGGAGGAGCTCCTCCTCGCCGCGGTGGAGGCGGCGCAGGCCCTAATTATCGAGGAAGTCGCGGACGTGGTCGCGGCGGACGCGGACGGGGACGCGGTCGTGGAGGAGGTGGCGGAGGTGGCGGTGGTGGTGGTGGTCGAGATGGCCCACCTGGCTCCCACCAATACCGGTCCCTAGATGATCACGCAGCCGGCGGCGGCTCCGGCGGTGGTGGTGGGCATGAGGGGCATGGCACGGGTGATGAGAGAGGCTTTGGAGGGGGTGGGGGCCCGGTTATGAATTATTGATGCCTGGGCACTGATTCGTTTTTCTCGTCAAAAAACTGCATGGGTTTGTCTAACGATCTTCCTTCATTTTTAATTTTCATTATCTTTCATTTTCATGTCTCATTAACATATATTATTCTCTTCATTACATTGATCTCATCACTCATCCCCCTTTCCCATCCAAATTCAGATCTCGATCGGAAAAGCCCACGCCGCTGATTTTCCGTTCCTCTCCCTCCCTCCCTCTCTTTCTTTGAAGTTAGAGTTCGTATGAAATGTCTTTCCATGTCCCATTTCCCCTATGTATATATATTCATTTTTCTTCCTCGTCCTCTTCCCATATTTGTTTTAACTATCTCACATTGTCCAACATTCATATAACTAGCATAAAACAATCAACACTGCATATCTTATTAAAGTCCCATTCCGCCCGAACCCCTTAAAACATTTATAAATATGCCTAAAGAAAAGAAAAGAAAAGAAAAGCAAGAAAAGAAGCTGAATCCCAACACGAGGCGCCCTTGCTGAACTGATGCAAAGTTGTTTTGTACTGTACAGGTGGTTAAGCGCATATTTACATAGTGTCTGATAAATAGTTAAGGTCTCCTCAGAAGTTTCCAGCTCTTTTTCATTTATCAATTCAGTTCAAGAGGCAGGTAGATAAATGATTTTCCCATTCCATATTCCATGTCCATTATTCCCGTTCCGTAAATCATACCCCATGCGGCGGTTTTGTCGTTTTGTCGTAGAACTGTGTCTGTCCCATCCATATTCATCACATCATCAACCCCCCCTTTCAAAAATAGGATAAAAGAAATGACAAAAAAAAAGGGTACAAAATCCGCCAATAAATCTAAAAAGATAACAAAAAGAAAAACCCAAACCCAAACCCCAATAAACATATTTAAAAAAAAAAAAGATCAATCATCCGTCAAACTCATCAACATACTAATACTCAAAATCATCGCCAACAGGCCAATCGTAACAATAACAAGAAACGCAAACGAAAACCACCCCAATACCATCGCCGACGTCCCCACCCCGCTCCTCACAACCCCATTCCCCAAATCTTGCGCGATCGTACTCGCCGCCACAGACGCTGTATGTTGCCATAGCACAGATACGAGGATGAATACAGCCGAAATGAAAATCAGCGCTAGACTCGCTTGGGAGACGGGCCGGGAGGGAAACGGCTTCACCTCGAGCTCTTCGCCGTCTTCGCGGATTTCGCTGTGCCAGGCGGGGAAGGTGGCGAGGAGGAGGAAGCAGAAGAAGGCGAGAATAATGGCGACGATTCTAGTTTTTTTGAGTCAGCGCGGTTGCAATGTATATACCCGTATATAGAAAAATAGTGCAGTAAAAAAAATGGAGGGAGTGAAAGCGGGAAAGGGAGGTCCAACGTACATCAAATACGGGAAAACAACCGCGTCCTTAAACGTCGCCGCAACCCATACCAGATTCAGCGGATCTTCCTCGGACTGCAAGATATCCGCTAGAGCGGTAGCGTTTGAGTTACAGATGAACGCGCCACCGGTAGGTTGGACGCAGATGCCAAAGTAACCCACACGGACCTCGACCTGTGCGCCGCCGACGATGTTGTTCATGGCGACGCTGACGGATGGCGCGACAATGGCGGAATCAATGACTGGCTCATATTTTTCGTAGAAGAGGGATATTAGGAAGATAGTGGGAATTTCGGGGGAGGAGGAGGAGCAGCCGGCTAGTAGTAGGGCTGGGAGGTGTTTGTGCATGTTAGCGCTCTTGTTCTTCTGTGGTTCTCCCCTTTTTAAGGACATGCTATACAATGGGAATGGAGACTTACATAGTAATATTATAGCAATGGCAATGAATACCATGAGGACATGGTGGTAACCGATCTGAGGTAGATATTCTGCAATGCTCAAAATATGTAGTTAGCTTGCATGTTCTTCGAATTTCTTTTGATCTCCTCCAGCATACTCGTTGTAAATACAACAGAGGCCCGGGTTCACAATACTCATGAAGCCATCTCCCCTCCCTACCCTCTAGCATTGATTGTAACCTGAAAGTAAAATGAAAGAGGAGATCACTCACGGAGAAATCGGTCTTTAAATTTGAGCTCCGCCATTGTGGCAGCAGTCTCTATTATCCCCTAGGCTTCAGTGGCCGACGAAAGTTGGTTATGGTATTATATAGCCCAGTTTCAGTCCTCAACGTTCGCAGGACACGCAGCACGGAAACAAAGGGAAAAAACACCCAACCGCCTTCAGCGGAAAGGGTTCTAATAGCCTCTCGTTTCCCTCGATATATTTTTCGCTTTCCCTTTGGCTTATAATCCCGTTTGGATCCCAAGCACAAGTGCGGGGCGGCAGCGCACTGTCCGTTTCTTCTCTCTTCGACCCTGAAGAAGATGCGCTCGATCGATTCTCCAACTCAACAACGGGGGAGTATGCAAGTGATATGGGTTTTCCGCTCTTGGATCGAGATATCCGATGCGACAATCACGCCCCTGTTTACGTTTGGGCGCAGACCTTCCCACGTCTTGTTTAAGAGAAGCCGAAAGTGGTGGTCTATAACTTGCGGAACGATTGTCGAAAGAGAGTGATTTATCTCTTGCGTACGCTGAGAGGAGTGCAGTATTTCCCGTAACTAGGTCGGAGCGGGTAGGATGGGTGAAGTAGGAGCAGTTGTTTGCTTCTTGCAAACCCTTTGGAAATGGGATATGTTTGTCAGACACGGCCAAACGGCAAACAGCAGAGAGCAGAGCAGAGAGCAGAGAGAGCCTAAGAGGTTTGGGAATGGGATGGAGTATAGGAGTTTATGTATGGAGATGTGGTGGGTCGCAGGAGGGAGGGTAGCGGAGAAGATGGGGGAGCAGGTGGGTATGTATGTATGTATTGTATGGAGAGGAGATAGCGGG
The DNA here is from genome assembly GCA_002572885.1 of Blastomyces parvus. Taxonomy (NCBI): domain Eukaryota; kingdom Fungi; phylum Ascomycota; class Eurotiomycetes; order Onygenales; family Ajellomycetaceae; genus Blastomyces; species Blastomyces parvus. Next base: position 27,154 of record PDNC01000072.1, read on the forward strand.
AAAGATAGAGAGATAGAGAGAGATAGAGAAAGAGAGAGTGTGTGGATAGCCTATTATTGCATTGAAACAAACGAGTGGACTTGTATCTGGAAATATATCCCCAATCCAAGTTTAGACTTTTCTTCTTCAATTGTTCGGCGGCGTCGACGTACTGTACGTGGGATAGTAGTACAGAGTTATGTGGAAGGAGAGAAAAAGAAAGGAAGAAAGGAAGAGAGAGAGAGCGAGACTTCCCACACACGTTTGCCTAGGAAATAGAAGGACAGCAGAAAAGTAACTAGTAACCCGACCACGCAATATTCATGGTGGCTGGATCAATGGGGAAAAGATGAGGTTGGAGATATCGCAGCCCAGCGTCGCATCCCAGCCGCAGCCGGCGGAGAGTTTGCGGTGGCTGGGGTTTGTTTACTTTGTTTACTGCGGCTGGTTGCTGCGGCAACTAGCTGACTCAGCTCCTCACCGCCCGGCAGAATGCGTTAGTCAGCAGCCGGGCCCGTGACGTCACTTTACTTCATGAAAGGAAGGAAACATGCAATTCAACATTGAACAATTTGCATTTCAACAACTGCAGAGCTCCTTATGACTATTATTTAATATTGGAAACTAGGAAAAAACACCGGCTAAGCTGCTCGATATGCCAAAATTTCGTCGATAGCATCCAGCAGCAGTATCCTCATCCCATATCCTCTCACCTGGGAGGTCCCCTTGTGGCGCTGATCCCGTGCTTAATCCTTTCCGTCCTCCTCCGGCGGCAGAAGCTCCTCTAGAAGCTGGGGTGACAGCTCAAGCCTCTTTGTTTCGTGCATCAGGCGGTCTAAATCTTCCACGACAGCGACTAGATGGTTCCTTTTGATGTACTTCCGCCACGTGACCTCGGAAAGGATGGTATGTCTATTTGGATAGATGAGCAAGCGACGTTGTTCGAAGAAAGATTTTCCAGACTTACGCCCACAATTTACAATCCGAATTATTTGCCATGGGTAGCTTGTCACGATAGACAGAGATTCGGTTTGCGATGTCCGAGACGGTGACTAGGGTTTTAGGTGTGATTTGAATGTTCCAATCCTTGGTACCGGGATGTTTTCCAAAAGAGGGAAGCTTATGGTACTTCAAGATCCTAAACTCTTCGCCAGTTTCAGCTTCCATATTGACGTGAGTTGCGGAGTTATCCCAGTGCATCAGGTAGATGGACCAATGATCGATGTCGGCATCAGTGGGACTAGGTTCAAAAGGGCGACTAGGTTCAAAAGTGCTCTGTAGCATCAATCTGATGCTTCTGACTGGGGTGTCGTCTTTTAGAGCATCTTCATGAGAGAAGGAAGGCGAGGAAGGCTGGGAGACAGGCTCCATTTTGGGGATATATAGTTGTCAGGCGTTAGGTGCTGGTATAACTCGATAACATGTGGAGGGAAGAGGTACAGTGCAATGATACTTAGTAGCTCAAGCCCACGACGGTCTTTAAATATGGTCCTCTGGACCCGGGGACTGGGTTGCACCATTGGATATATATATATATCATAAAAAATGTCATGGAAGCACCCGCAATAGCCAACGTCTCCATGTTGGGGGACAAGACGGATTTCCGACGCGAATGGCGGCGCGGGTCCTTGCGAGATGGTGATGGACAAGTCCCGGGAAAAGGGTCTGCGGCAGTTTAACAGATAGAGCCCGACCCGGGACTAATCTGGCTGGCAGGTTCACGACCTTTGCCGTTCTTTGTTGTCCTCAGCATACCTAGATATGGTAGTCGATATACAATGGCGTACCCCGACCAATCAAACAAATCCAATGAAACAAATGCAGGAGGCGAGGCACTGAATCCCCTTCAAGTGTGAGATAGGGCAATGTTTCGTCATGCTAGGCTCGATCACGGATTAATCCAGTTGCATGTTTTGGTATACTTATTTCAGGACTGCAAGGACGGAGGAAAATGGAAGTTCTCAGAGATCGTGTGCGAAACTGCTGAACAATCAATCGCCTTCTAGCACTCGACATTGGAAGTTAGATCTCTCCTATGAAAGTTCGCCTGTCCTGTTATCCCTCTACTGGGTCTTTGTTGTTGCCGCATTGTCTTCAACATGCCGTCGATCTCTTGACTACAAAGCCGCTCAAAACGGTTGTTCTCTGTAGCTTCATGGCACAAAGCATGATATGACACTTCCTGGAAACATATCATCAGCACATACGACAAGCGTATTGCAAGCATATCCGAGCATCAGTTGCTCAAGTCGAGGGCCGACTTGACAGAAAAGCAAGACGAAGGTTCAAAACCCAACGCATAGAATATGTCATACCCCGCATGGAGTGCCTTCATCTCCGATAAACGTGACTGGGGCTATATTGTGATGGAATTTTCCCGGGGGGGGGGGATCATTGATGCGTTAGCCATGTCCGCCGTGGAAAAAGGTTGCGGGCGTTCTTGGGCGTTTCGCAACGTTGCGAGATACTAGGCCTGGCCCATTGTGCGGAGGAGAGGTTTCGCGCGGGTTGTTTCCGTATTCATTGCTGAGCTGGGGAGGATTTTAGGAATTTACGACCTCCCAACATCAGGGCTATTAGAAAGTTGAGGAATAGTATTTTCGAAGAAGACTAGAGGTCCACTCACTGGAGAAAGGGACGGAAGATGGCTGCCTCTTTATTATATCCCAGCTAGATATAAAGACATCACTGCTACTATGTTTTCGCGCCATGGCGCGGCAGAAGGGAACCGTTTCTCACGCTGGAGACCCAAGATCAGCTATGCTGTAGAGGGCCAGTGGGGGGTAAGGGAGCGGCACAAGTGAAGGGAATGGAACAATGCGATCCAGTTAAGCTTCACCCAGACTAGCTGATTAAAGCATCCGTCTTCAGGTAAGGTGGGTAAGGTCATGAACTTCCATTATCTAACTGCAGTCCGCAGACAGGTATGAGATGAGGCATTTATTGAGATAGCGCAGTCCACTCACCAAAAGAATTCCTAATAACACCCAATCCTGATAAAATAACACCTCTATCCATACCGTAATATCAAACAGGAGAAAATAAAAAGGAAAAACGATAAAAAGAAGAGTAAAAATATAGCTAGAAACTCGTAACACTCACCTACCCACGACCCCCGGCCGTGAACAGGAACTGCTTCAAATCAACAGCAGGCCCTTCCGCTATCCGCCCCTTTTTATCCCCTTCATCCAACACATCCACATCCAGCTCCACCTCACTCTCCCCTTCACTGTCCGGAATAATCAAATCCTCACTCCCTTGACATTGATGCTTCATCACCGCTGCTGACAAACGCCGCACTCCATCGGACCCAGGTCTAGAGTAGCTGGATCCAGAACGGGATGGGTTATCTCCATCGTCATCACAATCGCCATGACCATGGTTATCATGAACGACATCAACACCCCCCGCCTCCGCTATAATATTATTATCCTTTTCATCCTCACCCATTAGCGGCGTCTTTGCCGTCCGCAAAGAACCCATAGACTTCGACCGGTAAAGCGCAGACCGCCCCAGCCGCTGTAATGCGGTCATTCGGGAAGGTTGCTGCTGTTGCCGCTGTGCAACATGCAGAGCTGGGTTCTTCATAACTTTTCCTCCTCCTCCTGCTCCCCCGCGATGTTGATTTTGATAAACTCCTTCATTTCTTGCCGCAGTCCCATGATCAGCCTCGGACCTATTCGATTCGACATACCCGAATTTATCACGTAATCCCAAAGAACAAGACGACGACTTCACACATGCATCACCACCATCAAGACCTTCATCTTCATACTCCAACATGCGGGTAGAAAGCTGAGAATCGCTACCTCCAGTCGAAATACCCATCAATGCCTGCGTCAGCCCAGTCGTAGTAGCCGTGGGTTCCTCCACGGGCGCACTACGACCCAATAGTGCATCAGCAATATTAGATCCTATATCTTCCATGGATCTTCCCCCCTTTTCAATTTTCGACTGCGTAATCGAAGCTCCGGCCTCAGGCACATCATTCACCCCATCTACATCCCGCGACTTAGCCTGACTCATGCCGTCAGGAAGCTGCAACATGATATCCTCAACCACATCGTCTGAAAACACTCCAAAATTGGCTCTTTTAGCCTTCTTCGTCCGCGCCTTATCTGTATTTCTAACCTGGGCTGAACCACTTGATTTGGCCCCGGCTGTTGTACCCGTCCCCGTGCTCTTGCCAGCACCCGCAAAGAACCGACTGCGCTCCTCAGTTCCCAACACCGCAGCTGCAGCCTCTGCCCCCGCTTCATCCGCGTCAGAACACAGACGCTGCCGTTTGATAGGCGGGAATTTCGACACGGTCGAAGCACTAGCAAGAAACTTCTCCCTGTCGCTGCTTAGCGGTGTTTTAGTCGTTCGAGGTGGGAAAGCCCGCGTGGAAGATGCAGATGGGGAGGAAGTATTTGACGGCATGAAAGACGATGCGGCCCTTCGGACATTCCCCCTCGTCGGTGCCGAACTAGCAACCCACGAGCGTCTGGCATTCGCTTCAATAAGTCGCTGTTGACTAGGCGAAGGTGTGAGGCTGTTCGGATCCAGTTCACCTAATGCAACGCGTTTGGGTGTGAAAAAGGAATCTATCGGTTTGCTTGGTTTCAACTCTGTGGTGGATGGTAGTGTTTGTCGTCTAGAAACCAACAATCGCGATCTCTCTGGGTATTTGGGTTGCAATTTTATGGGATCTTTGGTCATGGGGTCCAGGTCGCCGCATGCGACACCAATTGCCGTGTCGGGCTCGATATCCGCGCCGACGAATGGCATGCTATCCAGGCCCGTATGCCCAGGGAGTGGTGAGAGCGTAACCACCTTCCTGGCCAGAGGACAAAAGACTAACTGGTGCAAGAAGGTAAGTTCGGCCTTCTTAAAATCCTCCAGATACTGCGGCGGGACACGAGTACCATTCCCCTCAAACTGAAGCATCTTTAAGATTTTCTCAATGGTCTTGTACTTCCTGACATTCCGATACGCCGTTTTGAGCCCCACCTTCGGCAAGTTTGCAAGATAATCACAACCAGAAAGGATGCACATCAGTCGAAAGTCGGCATCTGTCCAACCGATAAGACTGATATCGCGACAGGCTGTGAAATCTCCTCGGTTAATCTCCACGCAATCCCCATGTTTATCCAATTTCGACAGCAGCCTTTTCGCCCCAAACACCAACAAATCCGAATCCTCCGAAAGAATCCCATTGATCATCCCCTGTTTCTCAAGATATACCAGCTGCGCGTCGGCCTCATAAGGCGCAACGACATACTGGATCTTCAACTTCTTCAGCTCCTCAATCATCAACCGAGCCATGTACGGGGTCACGTCGACGGCCTTCTGCAGCTCCTGGTGCGCCTCCGTCACTCGGCCTGAACGGTATAATTCCAAACCAAGCTTCTTGCTCTCCTCGCGCCGCTGGGCTCTGGATGTCTCAGTACCGGCCTTGCTGGGGAGGTTATCGCCATCGAAGACAATGTAAGGGGTTACACCAAAGTAAAGCAGCATGCGGACGCGATTCATGGCAAAGTCGACATATCTGGGTGTTTGCATTAGCTGAGGGTGTTTTTACGTCGTCGTAGAAGAAGAGGAAAATAAGATTGTTTGGACTCACTTGGTATTATGCTTATCGAGGGCGAGGTCGATCGCACACGCGACAGTTCCTCGATGTAACCATCCATAGGCATCGACACCAAGTGTCTGGCCCTTAAATTTCCGTAGGTTACATGGCTTCTGGATAGATTTGAGGAGACCGTGGAGCCCTATAATTTTATGCAACAACACCCAACAATGGTATATTAGACAATTCCTCGTGCATTTGATGTAGATTTAGAAAAAAGGAAAAATATAGAAAAATATATACCTGTAATCCCCATTCTAACTCTCACAAAATCCCCCCTCCCTGCCTCGATATCTCGAGGTAGGTACTACTAGACAAATAGGAATTGGGGGTTTGTTTACACCGTGCAAAGCGAGTCTTTCCAGAGCTTCACGCCATGCGACCTTGGTTAACCAATTCAGATCCAAAGAGGGGGGGAAACAAAGAAAAGCAAAGAAAATAGGCTGCTGTAATTACAACATGAGAGGAGAAGTTGAAAAGAAGAAGAATTGTTGATTGAAAAATCGACCTCCGTCCATCTCTCGGCAGGAATCAACCGCCGCCGCTTCAACCACCGAAACACTCTCGACGCGCCGGGAGACGCGACAGCGGGGTCACGTGGACGATATTTTACTGCCGGTTCTCACCGCGTTCGGTATTTCTGCCAGCTGGGCGGAGGAAATATTCGCAGACTGAAGCTAAGAAAAGATAAGAAGAAATAAAAATAATCCTGCGCTTATCGAAATTAACTCTATCGACAACCGTGGAGAAAGAAAGGAAGAATTAAAGAAAAAATGGCGAGAAGTCTCAATAAAGTCCAGAAGCACATCTCCAAGAAGCGCGGGAAGGTGGATTCGCTGCACGAGAACAGTCGTGATGCGAAACGGCTGCGACGGGCTGGGGGAAGGGAGCATAAATTGGCCGTCGCGGCTTCGGTGACGATGAAGGGGAGACGGTCGTTTGGTATGTATTTCTTTCTCTTCCCCATTCTTTTTGGGGGAATTACTATCTCGTTGTGTCTTGTTATTCATAATAGACGATGATCACTAATTTCTTGTTTTGTGAACTACAGTGGACCGAGTACATTTCTTCAAGGACAACATCCCAGAGCCGCCCTCGTCCTTGTCGGATGGTGATATGGTTCAGCTGATTACGAGGTGCGCATTCAATAGCAGCAACAATAAAGTCCATTCGCATGTTTATTTTGCAAAGACATACTCCGTATAGCTTTCAATCAAACTGATACATTACAACAGATTCATCGTCCGCAACCAACCCGAACTAGATCAACTACAAAAAGAGCGACGGCCGGGCAGGCCACCGGTGAAGCGCGAGGAGATCCTCCAGGAGAGGATAGAGGCGGAGAACAGAGAGTTTGAGAGCGGCTTCTGGCTGCCGGATATGAGCGATGAGCAGAATGTGAAGAAACTGGGCACGTGGAATGGGGAATGGTCGTCGATGAGCACGCTGGGGTTTGTGAGGGTAGCCAGGGATGGGACGAGGCAGCAGTCGATATTTCCGCCAAAGGGGCTGTCATGATGTCTACATATATATAATTCTGACCTCCGTTTGACTATAGAAAGTTGTGCTGGTTCTGCTTTAGCCATGTTTCGCCTGCTCTTGAATATCCATTTCCTTCATTGATCCGCCATACACTGAACATAACCGCTTTCAAAAAGGCACAGCTACCACAAGAACAGCATACATTATCTATGTAGTACATGTAGCAATAGAAGTCGATGTTTGCCATTCGCTTGATTTCAACATCTCCTGGGGAAAAGTTTATCGGTTTATCTTATCAGTTCATCATGCGCTAAACCCGATCCAGCCAGCTCCAGCTACCTCGGTAGTTAGTTTTTCCGGTTTCTCTTTCCGGATAGTTAGTCCGATCAATTATTCCATCCAGCAGAAAATCCTCGACCATCAAGAAACGACGACGTTCAACGCTCAAGGCTCGATCCTCACAACCTCCCTCAATTCTTCAACTCTTGTAACACTGTAACCTTATATACTGCCTCTATTCACAATGTTCTCCCTCCGTGCCTTCACCCGCTCGGTTCCGCGCACCTTCTCCAGATCCCTCGCTATCTCTGCCAGAACCGCCGCCCCAAAACCAAGCATTTTCCAATCAACATGGATCCGCGCTCCCAGATATATCTACCCTGCTACTGCTGCTTTCTCCACGACTAGAGCAAGATGGGAACCTGCGGGACAGTGTGAGTAGTCGCCTTATATTTATTTCGACTCTTCAGAAGGAGAATTGAGAGAAAGGAAGAATTGGCTAACGCGCGCATTCTAGCTGATCTCGAACTTGCGGCCAAGCTGAATGAGGAAATGAAGTATGAGCAGAACAATTCCACTGTTGAGGCACCACCGGAGTCTGTACAGTATTATATTGAGAATAGCCCTTTTGAGGTATGTTCTGGTTTTGTGACAAACTGCTGGAACCAATTTCACTGACATTTCGGCAACCAGATCCAACACAAGGAAGGAGAAGATGAAGTTGTCCTGACGAGGACATTCGGAGATGAGAAGTACGTAAAATCACCAGATGCCCCACGTTTTCCAATTCTTAAATAGCCAACTAACACCTAGCGAACAGCATTCGCGTTGCATTCACCCTCTCCGACATCCAAGATCTGACCGAGAACGAATCCGCCCTGGCCGACGAGCATGACGACGTCGACGCCCCACAACAGGGAGCCGAGGACAAGATTTCCGCCGCCGACCAAGAAGATGCAGAGCTTGAAGACGAGGATCAAGTCCCCAGCTACCCAGCCCGCGTTAGCGTCACCATCGAGAAGAAGGGCAAGGGCGCCGTGCAGATCGAAACCCTCGCCCAGGACGGCTACATCCAAATCCAAAACGTCGGTTACTTTGCCAAGGCCGATCTGGCAAATGCGGCCAGCGCTGAGAAGGAGTGGACGCGCCAGAGCCTGTACAGTGGCCCACCCTTCGGCAACCTCGACGAGGACCTGCAGACCCTGATGGAGCAGTATTTGGAGGAAAGAGGAATCGATAACGCGCTTGCCGTGTTCGTGCCAGAGTATATCGAGTTTAAGGAGCAGCAGGAGTATATTCGATGGCTGAAAAGTAAGTCTTTTTCTATCCTTTTGTAATTTCTCAATTTCCTACATATATATCTTAAAATTCCGGATGTAACTGGTACTAACTTGTTCTTCTCCTTTTCTTTTATCACAGACCTCAAGACTTTCATCGAGGCTTAGATGGCGAGAATCCTTGGCTCCCCGGATTTCCTAGCTACCAACATAACTCGCAACCCACAAATCATGACACAGTTGCCCCGTGAACTTCCTCTCTAGGATACTACAATAACCCCTATTCCGCCTCCCAATCCCATCCACCTCCTCTATGTACCACCTCCTGAGGACTATGTAAACATACAAATGACACACCCGACCCCCCATTACACATATTAAAATCACCTAAAACCTTCGCCTTTGTATTTTATCATTCTATATTGAGTAGTTTGTTTGGCAACTACGAAAGTCAAAAAAAAAACTTTTACATTTCATTATATATAGTTTATCTTATCTTCTTCATAATCAGTATTCATTTCAATGCTACTTCTTTTTTAATTCTCTTCCTTCTCCTTTCTCTCAGCCACCGGAGGACAAAAAGGACAAAACAAGCAAAAACACATGGATACGATCCATTGGCATTCAATGACATAAATTTAAAGCCGCTGATAGCTGGTTTTCTGCTAATCTTCGATACGCAGGCAAACTACGGAGTAGTTTTACACGCGTTGGAAGAAAGGGCCGTTCAGTTTTGGACAACCATTGGTCACCAAAGGGCATTTCCAGCTTATATCGGTAAAACCTTTAGTTACTGCTTCATTCATATGCATATGTGCCTACTTGTAGAAATATTTAAGAGCATAAGATATTGGAGCAACTCATGTCGAATCCATTGATTTGCTTGCTGGGTTCCAAACTCCAATCCCGCCCAAAGGAAATACAAGAGAAGACCGGAAAACTCCCCCCAAATGATACCCGTGCCGAATTCATCTGATCACACAAATAACAATAATAGCGAAATGGAACCCATCCCATCAGGTAATTCGCATCAATACCCTCCGAAAATCCAAACAATTCACCCATCCCTGTTCAAAACTCCATAGCACTCGCTCCACTCTCCTCTCCATCCTCCCTCCCCCTCTTCCCCACCCCCAGCTCTGCCCTCTCCGCCTTAAGCAGCCCCGCTACGAAAGAGCGGAAATAATCAATATACGGCTTTAAACTAGTCTTCTCGTAGTCCTGCACCTTCCTACCTCTCCCTTCAACATCATCGACGCTGGACAGGAAAGCTTCCCCCGCCATCTGTTCGTCCTTCACATCTGCGCCGTTGCCATCGTCATCCCTCGACTCATCTCCTCCGCCCTCCCACGCATTTATCTCCGCAATGAGCTCTCCGAGCGTCGGCACGCGCAGCGGATCAAACTGCTCAACCCGCCGAATATCGATGGGCACACACACGCGACCCGTGCCCGGGTGCACGACGAAGGGACTCTTGAGCAGATGGATGAGTTTCTTGCCGACCTCCGCGTCGAGGCGCGGGTAGGTATATTCCAAGGCGATGTCCTGCTTCGCTTCTAGGAGCGCTTTGGTGTCTAAGGGCCTATTACTGTTGCTAGAGCTAGCGCTGGCGCCGCCTCGACCCCTCCCATCCTGCTGCTCAGCGCGCGACTTGGTAGACTTAGCCATGTCGTCGATGTCTTTCCACTTGTTCACGCTCGAGCGATCGGGCGCCGAGTCCCATTTCCGCCGCAGCGCGTCCGCGAGCGGTTTATCAGGGAGCAGGGAGAGGAGCTGCTCGGCCTGCTCCGGTTTGCTGAACGTATCTTGCTCAACGAGGATTGTGGAGGCGAAGTACGGCTTGAGGATTTCCAAGCTGCGCACGAGGTGCGGGTGCAGGGGCCGTTTGAGGTTCACTTTCTTGCCACTCTGGCTACCGCCGCGGATGGCTTCGAGATAGCTTGTGATCGCCTTGCGGCGGTCATCGGGTAAGTTTCGGGCGCGCCGGTCGCAGATCCAGGCGTGCGCACCGCGGCGGCCCGAGTAGACCCAGAGGATGTGCTCGAAGCCGAAATCCTCGCGCAGGGCGGTGTCGATGACTTTGATGGCCATAGTGGCGAAGGACCAGCATTTTCGGCAGATGTTGGCCATTGTGCAGCAGGTGCGGATGTCGTCGTAGTCTGTCAGATCGATATCAAAAACTAGTTCTTTGGAGATAGGTTTGAAGCGGCTGGCTTTGCGGAGGGATTTGCGGTCGCGCGGGTTTGTGCTGTAGACGGGTCCGATTTCAAAGCGGGTAGGTTTTAGATGGAGGATTTCTTTGCGGAGGCTGTATTGATCTTGTTTAGTATTTTATGTCTCCAGGCGTAGTAGTCCGATTCTTCTTCTTTTTTCTTTTTGGGTTATCTACATACAGCTCTGCGTTTGGGAATGACTGATAACGTAGAATCGCATTGTTTTGAAGTGTGAATGCGAATTCTCGGTTCGCAAAGTCCGGGGAGGGTTTTACGCCGTGGTTTAGCCACTGGAAGAAGTATCTAAATGGAAATAGGCGTAGGTAGAAAGCGTGCATTATCTCTGGATCTATTTGCACCGGAGCAGGTCCAGATGGTCTAGACACACAAATCAGAGTCAAATTTCCACGCCGTGAGGCTTGAACTCAGCATACATACTTGGGAGGCGGCTCTGGGGAGCCCTCAAGCTTTGATGTCGCAGCAGCGCTGGACGCTGGAAACTCTTCGTCATCATCATCGTCGTCGAATAGATCTTCTAGTTTCATAGCCTCCATGGTATTGGGCTTTGTGGCTTCTGCTTTTTGCGCGGTAGTCGCCGGGGAATCATCATGGTTGCCAGTTTCAGGTTTGACATGGCTAGTATCTGATTCTGGACCATCTGGTAAAACATCATTGTCTTCTTTGTCGGAATTCGACATGATGGGCAGCGTTGGGCAGTTGATTGTAGTTGCTATTCCCTCACTGTCGGATGTCTGATATTGGCTATCTTTTTGCTCGTCGTGGGAGACGCGACGGAGACGCGACGCGAAAGCCCATTAGGCCCAATTAGGTAATTTATACGCGCGTCATTTGCCGCTTAACTTTCACTCTCCTATTGGTCAATCTGCCGCGGTGAGGTACCTCGTTTTGGAGCTTCATCATGCCCAAAAAGGCAATCTTGACTTCATCTTCAAATTTATACAAGATACGAGTCGTTCGTTGCTTTCTGAATCACTTGGCATCGTTGATTTGGAGCCACATCTCATGCTCTAGACCTGCCATTGGCCTGATACGATGCTGCTACGACATCCATGGTGCTAAGATGGCAGTTCACCCTTCACCAGGTTACTAATTAACTTAGCTCAAAGCAACTTTGCATCATCCACAGAAACCCTCCAAACTCTATAGTTGCCCAATTGACTTCGCTCGACCGAGAACTGATTCTATTTCCTTGATCCTCCTTCGTATTTGCACTTTCGCCTCTTTTATCTCCCCATGCATCCTCTCCGCCCATCCATGACGTTGATCAGCTTCTATTTTAGCCGATCAATCCCTGAAGGCTCCGGGACAATGGCTCCAAAGCGTGACTTTTCGGGGTTAGCAGACCCCTGTCCACTCAGCTTCCCCAAAACCTGCATATCGATATCGCAGGGCGTGGCGTTTCTCTGCGCCCGCTGATAACCGTGATTGGAATCAGCGCTCGAAACTCCCCCAGGCCTGGGTCGCCACGTTTATTATCCCAACACCCGCAGTTCACACGTGTTTTTCTGCAGGCCATTTGGGATGTTAGCTACTTGGATCTGTAGCTCCTGCACGGGCGGTTTCATCATCTCCAATCAGGTTTGACAAACCAACCTCTCATTACCCTGCTGCGGGACATTTGTTCCGATGCTAAACCTGATCAGGAAGCGCCCTATGTTGGATCTTGGAGCTGGACAGGTTCCGCCCTTCCGGGATGAGTTCATTAGCGCTAAGGAAATTTGAGATGTCGGTGACTCAAAGGGCTTGCAAGGGGCAAGAGAATGCTTCTTCCCTGGGAGGAAATTTGAACTTGATTCTTTTTTGCCCTTTCATACATCTTATACATGCTTGGGAGCTGGATACACTGCAATTCGCTCCAAACATTTTGACGTTGAGAGAAAATACAACTTGGTGTTTTTCATTAAGTCGAGTATCTTGATATCGCGACAGGCGCACTCTTTTTATTACATCCCCCCTCCATAGCAATTTCCACAATGAGCAGAACCTCGGTGCAACTGTTGCCCCCGAGTACATCTCCCATTATAAGTTCTCCACCTACAGCAAGCTCCGGACATGCGTTGGCGGACTCTGAGAACGGATCACAAATGGAATTGGCGCAAATACCTCAAACGGCTGAAAATGTTCCCATCAATGAGGGGAAAGTACCTGGCCCTTTGTCCAAAGGAATGGCAGCCGTGATAATCATCGCAGCGTCAAGCATGGTTTTCATGAACTCTGTTTTAAACGGCATGTTGACAGTGGGATTGCCATCAATTGCTCGGGACACCAATTTGCCCGACAGTCTCATGCTATGGTGAGGCATTACCATTTTGTGGTGTATACTAGGATTTTGTGTTTTCGGTATTAATTTACATCTTCAATATCCAGGCCAGCATCGGTTTTCGGCCTGACTTGTGGCTGCACGCTTTTACTCTCTGGGTCCATCGGGGATCTTATCGGCAGCCGCACCGTCTATCTCACCGGTAGCCTTTTGCTTGCCGCGTTCACTTTAGGTTGTGGCCTGGCAAGAACCGGTATCCAGCTGATTATGTTCCGCGCGATTTCCGGAATTGCCATATCGATGTGCCTACCCACCGCCGTTAGCATTATTACCAGCTCATTCCCCACGGGCAGGGGGAGAAATATTGCGTTCGGCTGTCTGGGCGCTGCTCAACCAGTGGGCTTTTCTATAGGCATTTCTCTCGGTGGTGTATTGGTTGATACGATTGGCTGGCGATATGGGTTTTACATCGTCACTTGCGCTACCGCTCCGTTCTTTCTGCTTGCCATCTGGGGTATTCCCAAGGATCCTCGCAAAACAGCCCCCGTTACACGCCAACGCCTAGTCTCTGAAATTGACTGGATAGGAAATATCCTCATCTGCGCCTCTCTCGGAATGTTCTCCTACAGCTTCGCGTAAGTCGAGGGGCCTCCACTCCTATATATAATACATTATATACATAAGCCATTATTACTAACACCCCCCTTTCTAGCATAATGTCCGGCGGCGTAAAATCCCTCATCCGCCCCGGAAATCTAGTCGTCCTCATTCTGTCTGTTCTCTTCCTCGCCGCCTTCGTATACTGGGTATTCCGTCAAGAATCCCTCAACCGCGTCGCCCTAATCCCCCCTTCCCTCTTCCGCTCCACTCCAAGCAGCCCCAACCGCGCCCGCAACTTCTCTGCAGTCTGCATCTCCGTCTTCTTCACATGGGCGATTTTCAACAGCCACCAATACTTCACAACCCTCTACTTCCAAAAGGTCCAACACCTCTCCTCGCTGGAAACATCCGCCCGCTTCGTCCCCATGATCATCTCCGGCGCTCTCGCGAACATCATCACAGGCCTCGTCGTCGGCCATATCCGCGCTGATATGCTCTGCGTCGGCACCGCGGTTGCCTCAGCCATCGCACCGCTCCTAATGGCTTTCGCTGACCCGTCATGGTCCTACTGGACAGCGGCGTTCATTGCGACAGCGGTAATCCCGATACTGGCAGATACTCTCTTTACAATTTCCAATCTCGTGATCACCTCTATTTTCCCGCCGAAGACGCATGGGTTGGCTGGTGGGGTGTTTAATACTATCTCGCAGATCGGGATGTCCGTGGGCCTAGCAGTGACGGCGGTTATTTCTAGTTCAGTGACGGAGAATGAGAGACGGCAACTTGCGAGTGGTGGTAAGGTTGGGCTGGGCGATGAGGAATATGCCTTGTTGAAGGGGTATAGGGCCACGTACTGGACATTGTTCGGGGGGAGTGTTGTTATTGTCGTGCTGTCTTGGTGGGGATTGAGGCGTATTGGGAAGGTTGGCCTTAAGACAGAGTGAGCGGATGGGTATCATTCAAAGCTCTATTTCTTTCTTCCTTTCATCTGGGAACGTGGACTATAGCGTTTTGACGGACCATTTTGTGTTCTCTTATGCATAGTACTTCATATGTCTTGTGCACTTGAGATCTAGACGATGAATCGGCCAGCGGGAAGTTTGGCTTTCATTTTCAGAAAAAAGGCAATACGAGGATAAATCGCGCTTAGAAAACGTGGAAAATTATAATTATAATTATTTGGTTCATTGATTCATCGCTAAGACTATCTAAATTGCCCTACCAATTAAACGTGGAGGAAGTGGATATATAAACATAATACTTCACCACATCTAGGCCTTAGATACGGCAATGAGAAGGAGAGGCTTTCCTATAATAGTTTCAGTGTGCTTCAACTGGTTTACTGCTAATATGAGTTTGCTCCTTCAGCAAACCCTGAGGGTCCTCTGCAACCTGATTATTTTGAGCCTGCTCATCTCTGATCTTCTGAAGGAGTGTTGGATACTATAGTGAAAAAATTGACAGGGGGGTCAGTATCAGCTCTCGACATATAGATATATATGGATAAATCAAAGGTAACAAGGAGTATACACATACCCAACGTTCCCCAACATCCGGATGGCTCTTAATCCGGTTCATCAGCGTCGCTTCCCCAAGATGTCCCCATTTTCCCTTCGAAAATGTAAATTCAATGTCGTCCTGCCGGATGCCATTGCGTTTGATAACTTCCTCACGCAGTGCTTTGACGTGCGCAGGTACGTCCATGCTCTCGAATGTAGCGTCGTAGCTTACACCCTGGAAGAAGGGGACGCTGTAGCGGGCACCGCTACCCCGCGCAGGGCTTAGGACGCGGTGTGTAGTGCTATACAGACATAATTAGCTATCGTCGGTTTTCTGAAATGACGGGAAAAATAAAGACGAATTGAAAATCCAACCTTTGACAAACCCCCTGCGTCATCGCCTCCAACCCTTGCCCGATCGCTACGACAAACGTCCCATCAATGGGCGGACAATCCACCCATTCCCCCCGATGATTCTGCACCTGCAACCCACGATGATGGCTCGCCTGCAATAAATAGCTCGTGAGCATGCTGTCTTTATGCGGGCCCACGCCCTGGCTTTCCCCCTCATTCCCTTCAACACCCAGTTCTTGCAGATCCGGATACTTGACAATCTTTAGCTTGTGCTGCTGGTCCTTGTCGAAGAAGCGCTCAAATGCGTTCGCGGGCAGCCCGATGGCTTCTGCCACAAGCGAGATGAATTCCATACTGATCGCGCCCATCTTGGTCATGTACTCTTCGTAGACGGGCCGGAAGCGGGGGAGGGAGGTCGAGTCGGGCCATTGGTTGGGGGCTAGGAGATTGTGGTAGAGAGGGTCGGATTGGGAGGGGACGGGATGTGTAGTTGAGAGGTCTATTTGTTCACGCCAGTCGGTTTTGAAGCGTGTTATTTCGTTGCCGAGGCGGGAGTAGCCTGTTCAGAAGGAAAGGAGGAGGTGGAAATCAGTCAGCCTTTTGTTTCCTTTTGTTTTCCTTTCTATACACATATGTAGATATATATATATATATCGTTATCAAACAGTGCCAGCTATATCATACCTAGAAAACTAGGCGCATTCTTCATCTCAATCTCCAACTTTTTCTCATCCGGCAGCTCGAAAAACCTCTTCCCCTCCTCAATAACCTCCTGTATCAATTTATCGTCGACGCCTGTGTTCTTGATATAGAGGAACCCGACTTCTAGAAGCGCATGGCGGAGTGAGTCAAGGAAGGCCGGCTTCGTTGCGGGGTTGCGCGCCTGGTAGAGATCGAGGATGGGAATGGAGCTGAAGGACATGGTCGATAAGTGTGTTTCTATATATGATGATATCAAAGAACGTGAGCTGAAGAGCAGGGGTATGCTTTTTATATGTGTTAGATAGAGGGGATTGAACCCTTATCCGGTGGTGTCATCGCAGGTAGGAATTGCGG
Source organism: Blastomyces parvus (assembly GCA_002572885.1). Classification (NCBI taxonomy): domain Eukaryota; kingdom Fungi; phylum Ascomycota; class Eurotiomycetes; order Onygenales; family Ajellomycetaceae; genus Blastomyces; species Blastomyces parvus. The sequence continues at coordinate 43,785 of PDNC01000072.1, forward strand.
GCGCATTTAGTGAGGGGAATCGGAACTAAATATGACGACAGAGTTATCCTCGGCCGGGACTAGGAAACAAAGTTTATATTGCTCAATGCCGAAGTCGGGACCTAGAAAACCCGAAGCTGAGATATAAATTGGTATTTATTTCAATTAGCATAGCGGAATTTATATACATGAAATCTATCGAGGTATGTCAGGAGAGAACCGCAGGTTTTCAAAGACCTTGCATATGTCAGAAACTTTTTCAAAACCCGCTAGATATTTAACTTAAAAGTATACGCCAAATCCTACTAAAAAAAAAAAAAAACACCGCGTCCTCAAATCAGTACATCAACCCCTTGCCTTTCATTTTATATTCATACGGCAACCGCATTCTCACTGGTGCTGAAATGTTTAACAACGTCCTCAAACAACGTATCAACGCTCGGCAAGACAAACGATGGCCCAATGTCAAAGATATCAGTCAAGTTGCGCGCCCCATTGTCCCTCGCCTCACCCTGACCATGGTCGATTTGCCGTGTTATCGGCAGAGATGCTCCAATTCCAGCTCCCGCAGGCAACGCGCGTTCGAGCGGGCCATGTGCGCCGAAAATGTTCTCCAGGCCAGTCTGTATCAGAGAAGAGGAAGCATCAGCTGTAATCTGGGGTACGAGCTGTTTCCAATCACCCGAGCCGACCCGCTGGATCTGCGCAGCGGCATCGATCAGGATGTATTCACCGGTCCGGAGATCGGGGAGTAGAGCGCGACACGCGTAGTCTAGGGTCATCTGGAAGATAGGTCGCAGGGTTTTCATGTCAAATACGGCCAGATGGTGGCGGGGCTTTCCTTGCTTGTGCTGCTGTTCCTTGTGCGGTTTGCCGGTACCTTTCCGCTTAACGCGGGCGAAAGAGATGGCGAATGTTTGGCTTTTACGGTTCATGGCTAGGATCTTTGGTTGGGACCCCATGGGGTAGGTTGCGTCATCCTCCATTAGCAGTACTACCTTGACTTGATCGGCCACAGTATCCCAAACTACCATCTGGTCGGAGAGGATGACCATGTGCCGATCTAAAAAGCCCACCGCGCGTGGTGTGCCAAGGTACAGGTTATCCCGTGCGTGGCAGATCTCGCCGCTCTTGGGGTTGATGAGATAAACTAGCCGCGCTCCGCCCTGGTCAGTCCAGCAGACAGCGAGAACCGAACCGTCGTCTGAAAACGCGAGGCTGGCCGCTTTGGAAGACGCGGCAGATTCTGGACCCTCCGTGAATGTTTCGAGCGCGATGCTGTGAATGGCTCTCCAGGTCTGCAGAGGCTCACTCTGTTTGTCTTTGATCGACTGACCACTGCGATAGCGAGCACTGGGAGACCAGAATCGGACAACGGCGTCTTCGCCAACAGTGACGAAAGTGGAGCCTGCAGGATTGGATGCTAGATCCAGCACTCGCGCAGACCCGAGCGAAGAATTGGAATGGGGCGCATCAATTCGGGTACTTAGTTCCCACTCCTTCATGCTTTCATTCCAGCGCCAGAATTTCAAAAAGATTTCTCTCTTTTCCCTTCGAGAGGTAATGGTCGTAGGATACAGCACGCTTACATCTTGGGGATATTGCAGCCATTCATCGACTGTTGATAGCCACTCCCCATCTGACGTTATCCCGAGGAACTTGACATCAGGTGTTGTTAAATCTGTTCCTTGCGGCCCGGTCTTGATTACGGTGATATTGGTTCTAGCAAGCGCTTGACGAGATACGTGCTGGTTGGCGAGTACATCAAAGGTCTGAAGCGACGATGCGCTAGAGGGACTGTCAGGGGATCGGCCGGGGCAGGAGGAAACTGCTGCGAGGAGATGTTCGGGTTGTATGGGGTGTAGAACGGCAGGCAAGCGAGCTAAGTCGGCCTCGACTGGTTTCAAGGATGATGATCTATCCTTTTTGGATCCGCGCTGTAATTTCCGCGCGACGATGGCATCATCTTCTGATGGTAACTGCAGGCCGCTCACACTAGCAATTGGGCGCAACTCTGAGGTAGAAAGAACCATTGCAGAATTATCTGCGAGCCGGACTGCGTAAAATTTCCCTGTGCGAGATACAACAATGGAACAGATGGTGGACGACAAATGGGGTAGGAACTGTTTCCTTCCTGTATCAAGCTGATATTGTACGATGACAGTCTCCGAGCCACCCGAGATAATGTAGTTACCTGCATGAACAAAGGTTAGCTCTAGTTTTCAGTACTCTGCTTATTGTGAGGGGCAATTATGTACTTACCGTCTTGCGACCATTTCACGGTTTTGACGGCGTTCCGATGCCAATGTAGACGGTTCGTCACTAAACTTGTTCCGGCTTCGGATTTGTTCTCTGTCTGCAGTAAGGAATTGAGGATATCATGGTAGATCAAGATTGCACCCTCCTTGTCTCCAAGCGCTAGGTCGACTACTCGTGTGGCAGGAGAAGATACCTGGTCCGATGGCGAGCGCTCTCGGATATCGGAGCAGGTAACAGAAATCGGTATGGTAACCTCTAGCCAGGTATACTTTATCGAATCCAGCGCTTCTAGTCGCAGCTTAGCTGTGTAGCCCACGAACAGCCGGTAATCAGCAATGACTATAATGACTTTTCCATCTGAGGATACTTTTAATTCGTTGACCGTGGTGGATATTTCCCGAATGACTCTGGTATTCCAGGAATCCGATCCTCCCTTGGTGTGTATGGCTATCTCTGCTTTCCCCGAGCCCGCGCCGTTCAGCGAGACTACAACATCTTCATTCGGAGAATCCTGACCACTGGAGCCAGAACAGATATCAATAGCATATATTTTGCGGGCAGTATTCCAAGATTCAATCAGTTCCCCTGACGCCCAGTCCCACTTCACAATAGCTCCAGAAAGAGTTGACATGTACAGATGTTCGGCGTCGACACGGGAGAGTTTACAGTCAGTGATGCGCCGCATCTCTTTCTGTATCTCCAGCGTCCGTACCGTACTGGAGGTCGCCACGGACAAGACCCTGGCGAACGTGTTGGAGAAGAGTATGAAGTGTCTATGCTTCTGTTAATATCGAACAACGAGGCATGCATGGTAAGAGATATATAAAACTGGAAAAGGGGATGCTCAATACTGACTTCTCATCGGGTGTGATAATCGTGTCAATAGCACTAAATCTGCCGCCAACCGTACGGGATACGGACCATTGAGCTGATGTTCCTGATTTATCCAAAGTTTGAACTTCCGCTGACGAAGTTCCCTTGCGCTTCGATACGGTGGTGGTCTTATTAGCCGTAGAGGCATCATTCGCCACAGCCAGGGCGTTATCCGCTGACTGAGGTCCCTTTTCCTTCCGACCATGTCTCTCCTTGTTTCTTGGGCTTTTTGACGGCGTCACTTGGTCCACACTATTTTCCTGCCCTGGAGATTTATCGTGAGTGCTGGATGGCGTCGCAGGTTTCGGGGATGCGGTTTTCTCGTTGCTGGTGGTAGAAACGTCACGACCGATCTTGCGTCGCTTCGTCCGATTCTGTTCAGGACCAATTTTCTGGTCTTCCTTCACATCGTCAACGGCCAATTGCCGTTTATCCGCCTTCCGTGCGGGAGATACTTTTGAGGCCATTCTTCCGAAGATTCGCAGGAGGCAGACTCAAGAAGCACTTGTCAGGTCAGGTCAGGATCCTAGGATAAAAGACCGCACTGCAAACACATACGTTATATCTGCAGTCTTCTGCTATTCCATGGAGTTCTGAATAATAGTGACTGCGTGTAGAATCTCCAATGCTCTTCCCCGTACCTGTTTTGTCGGGCTCCAGAGAAAAAAAATACAAAATATGCGTTTGCGCTAAAAAAGCAACAGGCAGAATCACACACCGCCTATGATCGCCTTACATAAGCAGCCGCGACAAAATCTTTGGATTCCGGACAAAAAATTCATGCCGCGACTCAACCACAGCGATCTCAACTTCCTGCACGACGCTTTTATCGCTGTCGCTGAGATTCCAGAAGTGTTCTGCGTGTCGAGGCCTGTTAATTATATTGGTCCAGCGCAGATTTACTCGTTACACATCGTCCCGCGCCTCCACTCTCCAACTCCGTCGCCAACCACTGCCACCCTTATCAAATCTTCTTCTCCGCCGGAGCGTTCAAAATGATCATCCCCGTCCGCTGCTTCTCGTGTGGGAAGGTATGTGTCTTACACAGGCGCAGCAGTTTATGCTTTCGGAAAGGGAATTTAACATAGGTATAGGTTGTTGGTGACCTTTGGGAACGATACCTAAAACTCCTCGATGAGGGCATCCCCGATGGGTGAGTTAGCTTCAACGTTTGAACGCGGGTACATATATACGTGCGAATGAGGAGCATTGGCTGATTAAGGGGTAAATCACACGTATACAGCGATGCCATGGACCAGCTTGGTTGTAAACGATACTGCTGTCGCCGAATGCTCATGACCCATGTTGACCTCATAGAAAAGCTTCTCCGGTAAGGATACAAAACCCGCATTTGAATCTACTTTCCAGCCTAGCAAGATTTTCTCTTGACTGTTTTACGCACGCATTTTTGTTTCCTTTGCTGATCATTTGTATGAATTATGTGTATGTATAGGTATAACCCTGCGGAGAGAGACCGAGCGAAAACCCAGCTGTAGCTACATAAGCTCCTTGCCTCATAAAACAACTACGTTATCCGATAAGTCCATGAGTTACTATTTATATGACACTCAAATCCACGGAACTCCGCAAACGTCCGAAGATAGCGTCAGCCTACTCAGTGTCTCTTCTGAATGACCGGGGACTATATTCAACCTGCCCAGACAACTTCACTCATATAGTGAGAACACAAGAAAGAATTTCTCAGCACTCTGCCTTTCTTATGCATTCAGAAAGCAGTTCAGAATTTGATAGAAGCTGGTGTGATGCTGATAGCAAGATGACACTTGCTTTTTTCTGCAGAGATTGATAGATGTGATAGGTCTGGAGCTACTGCATTGCATTGCACAGCTGAAACAGGAAAAGAGAATGTTGTAACAATCTTACTCAAGCGAGGTGCTGATGGAAATATCACAGATCTACAAGAGTGGCCTGCATTGCACATAGTGGCAGAAAAAGGGCATGAAGCTGCTGTCAGAATTCTGATTCAATCAGGAGCTAGGGTAGATATTCAAATCCAAAGGAATCAGGTTGCTGAGCAGTATAATATATTTAAATGAAAGATCACAAACTTTGTTCTCTTGACTTCTTCCTTCTTCAACATCATCATGCTATATGAAAACAGTTGCTTCATTTTCTCTATCAAACCTAGATAGCTTTGAGGGTTCAAATAGAGGTGTGAAACGAGTTACACTTCTGCAAAAAGATGAGAAAACCGCTATTTCAAAATGATTCATAGAATTGCAGGGTTGGATTTTTGTCACTTGACAGCTGCACGCTAAATTCCACCAATCATGTGTGTCATTGCTTCAACACCAGGTATCATAAAATTAAAATATATAGATATGAAGATTAACTATTCTATATAAAATCTCATTATCTACTGCAGTAAGCTGATTGTACAGTATATATAAAAGAGAAACTTGATCAAGTATATCTTTTCTACTACACTTGATTGAATTCTCTCTTCTCATATATGAATAATGAAAAAGATCATTCTCATTAATACATCTGATGCACTGTTGAAACTGTATAATCAGAATAAACTAATAAATATTATAACAGTATCTTATTCTCTGTCTGACTACAAATTTTCTCATCTATAACTTAAATCTCATCATTATATATAACTCTCATAGCATCATTGAAGCTCTATATAAGTTTCAAGCTTCTTTTCTATGAATATTTGAAAAGATATAAACTATCATACTTATATAGTCTCTCATCTGTATATTTAACTGATAATTTTTATTCTTCTTCAGTACAGACATTAATCTCAGAGACTCTTTCATCATATTTTATATAGCAGTAAATGTATATATTCTCAGTGTATATCTGAGTATCATACTCAGCAGATCTGACTAATATAAGTAATGATATGAGAAAAAAAGCTAGAGTGATGAGTTTACTGAATAATTGTATAATGAATTACTGAATCTTGATTATTATATTAATTTTGATCATTTTATTATGAAATATAATGATGTAAAAGAGAGTGTAAACTTACAGTTTAAAATATATATTTCTCTTGAATATAGAATCAAATGCTCTTTATTTAAGATATGAATAATAGTCTAGAAGAATGATTATCAATACATATACATATATATTCACTCATATCACACTGAGTTTAGAAATAAAAGAGATAGAATCTCATCTGAGTGACTTCAGATTGAGAGAGTTGTTCTATTGAGAAATAATATTAAGAGTAAAGAAAGAGATTATCAGACTTCTTTTATATCTTATATTGAGAAATGAGTTATATAAATAGTTTCTAATTATTTTAAGTAGAACTCAGTAAATCTTGAAAGTCTTTTCTGAAGATTGATGAGACTAAATACTTTAATACTTTTCTTCTCATATTTATTCAGTAAAGTGCAGTGAATTGATAATAAATATATAATATAATATTGACTTTTGTGAGTCAGATCAGATTTAGTGATGCAGATATCTGAACTAATAGAGCTCTCAGATATGAGTTTTAACTGAAGTCTCTGAAAATATAGAGTGTTTATAATTCTAGTAATATGATATTCATGAGATAGATGTCTCAGAACAGAAGAGTGAGTAGTATGAGAGTGAAGATAAGAGCTTATTATCTATCATCTCTTTCTACACTTGTTATAAGAAATTATAAGAAGATCTGAATCAGATGAGAAGCAATGAGTTAATATTGAACTATCTGAGAGTAATCTGCCACAGCTCTGGCTCTTCCCAGCAGCCCCAGTGTGTCAAAGAGATTTGTGATGTGAATACAATCACAGGAAATGTATGAGAGGATGTAGATATTTCTCAAAAACCCAGCCCATGACTTGCAGATGTCATTGAGAAGCTGGGCTGTGTGTTGATCAACAGTTGTGGTTTCAATGCACTATTATTTTATGGAAATGAATCTGATATTCGCAGTTCTGCAGCGCAATTGTGTATAGTTACTTCAAGTACTTCCTCCAATTGCATCTTGCTCACCCTCGCCTTCTCACACAAAACTCTACTCCTGCGGGATACACATATCAAGGACCATTTTGCAGCCCCCTTCGGACTTCCAGCTAAGGCCGTGACGATGACCGCCTTGTCCGGCCCCTCCTCGCTTCGATGAAATCCAAGCCGATCTATCTACATGCTCCCCGAAAGTCAAAATCCCCTTTTAGTTATGTCTGTCTAGTCATGAATGACTTCACAAACAAGGGATGTGCATGGTGCATTTGGAAAGGCTTGTTACTCTATGAACAATGGGAGTGAAATGAAAAGAGAAGGTAAATTTTATTCTTCTATCACTAACTACTCATGGTTCAAATAAGAGACTGTACACTACTATAATATAATCATTAAATCGAAAAGATGTATACAGAGAGAGGCAACTCTCTTTCTTTGCGGTGGACTACCCCGGAGCAACTGCATGTCCGCCCTCTCCCCCGCTCTTCACAAGCATCAGCATCACTCAAATCTAACTACGCTGTAAAGTCAGTTCATCGCATACTTTTTGGGGGCCAAACACTAAGAAACCTTGTTGCACGTTGCAATGGAGCAGGGGTGTTATTTGTTGGTCATCAATCTTGCAGCAGTTGCCGAAGGAGGGAGGGTTTTACGGCCGGGATTTTTCATTCTTTCTCTCATTCTCTCTTTCTTGCTTTCTTTTTTCTTTTTTGATATGCCATTGGAGATCGGCCGTGGGGAATTACAAAGCATCCAAAATATGAGTTGAATGGTCAATTTCGCAATATTTTAAGCAGGAACTTAGCCTTTTCCTTTTGCCCCTCAAATGGGTATTTCTGCGCGGGGCATGTCCATTCGGCAACTCCTCGAGACAAAGCGCCGGGGGGGGGCATCTTCTCGATATGGCCCTGGATCAGGACAGACGGCTGCGCATCCCATGCTCGTTATCCGTACGAGGTGATCCTCGACAACAGGCGTCTGGAGAGGAAAAAACCCCCGCCCCAGGCAGAGTGTGGAGGGGACCCACAGCAGATAATAATAACAAGCTGACCAAATTGCGGGAAGTTTAAAAATCATCCATGGACGAAAATATAAAAAAAAACCATCAGCACTAAGAAAGAGGTCTTGGTCTCGAAAAAAGATCGAAGGATGCTGAAATTATTATTGGGCACTTCTCAGGAGTTTGTTTCGTTCCAGCCCACGCTATGGTGTGAATAAACCCATTCTCTGGGAATTCGTCAGAAACAACTTAGAGCAGAGTTTCTTTATGGTCTCGGCAAAATCACCATCAATATGTGAATAAGCACATTGATCAATAGTAAATGGGCGTTGGCCGTAGTCAATAATAAAATTCGAGTATCAATCGGGCCCCCAACTTCCCCGAAAGCAACTAGATAGCTTCAACAAGCGGTGTCTGTCTATTCGATGCTCAGGCAGCCTGTGATGATCGATCGAGGAAGAATGGGGGCTGTAGCTGAGCCTGGCTCTCGGGGACCAGGAGGCAAACTTTCATTCAGCAGCCACTGAGGCCGTTCATCCTGATGCTTTTGACTCTTTGGAGACAATGATGCTCGTTTGCTGCTCCTCCGCCGAAGGGAAAAAAGGCCAAACGGCAGCCTTGCCAGCCCTCCCTCCCCTCCTCCGGGGAACGTCTCGAGAGAGAGTGGTGCACAGGTGCAGGGCCCACCACACCAGGGATATCCGGGCTGGCCAAAGCAGCGCGCGATTCCGCTAATGCAGCTGTCGAGAACCAGCGCGGGCTGTGAGTGGTGGATGCGGGCTCTTGGGGGGTCTTGGTGTCGGCCATCACCTTTTCCCCAGCGCTTAAACCACTGCTGAACTGTTCCCTATCCAATTGTTCTGGAGCCGTTGGTCTGGCTGCGATTGGTCTGACGCTGCAGGGCTTATCCATGCTCGAGGTTTGCCGGCTAGTTGGATTCTCGACTAGTCTTCACTATTCCGCTCTTGAGTCAGTGTGTGTGTGTGTGTCGAGTAGGACGCGGACAAACCGGAGCCAAGGGAGAGGAAACACAACTAGAATCCAGCCAGGCGGACATTCAAGATATCACCGCCACTCACGAGCCGTGCCTGCGGGACCTGTGGGACCCGTTGGACAAAGCAGCGCATCCCGTTTATTCTACCCGTTGATTCGGGTTCCTTGACGAAGGTTAGATTTTGGCCCCCTCTCTTTGTCCTTGCTCAAGCCTCGCGCTCCCCACCACCACCAGCAGATAGACAGCCAGCAGACAGACTCACGTACGGCACAGACAGGCTTATCCTCGGGACTGGACAGGATAGCACCAGCGGGCAAAAGGACGCGCAGTGAAATAAAAGTCCCTGTGCGGCCCAGAAGAAGCAGAAGACGACGACGAAGCTCCCAGACCGACGTCGTTGGTCTTGATCCAACCTTTTTTTGTTACTTCACCCTCGGCCATTTGATGCCGTTGTATAGCTACAGCAGACTCTAGGGGCTTCTTATTAGTTACCAGTGAGTCTGCTTAATGAAGTAACTCTATCCTGTATGGATGTACTTTTTCTGACCTGTGTTTGGCCGACTTCCTCCAGTATAATATCTGCATCCCACAATCACCAACATACCGAATTAAATATCCGCATCCGGAGAATGGTTATTGAATGATATCGTCAATTAGTTTCCGCTAGAATATCCTTCTTGTCCACCGTCCGACCCCCCTCTGTATCTTTATGACCCGCGCTCGACCTCTCTCCGAAAGAAAACGTCGAGATGTTGGCCGTCAGATCCCCATCGTCCGTCTCGTCCGGCAATCAAATATCTGCTTTCTCCCCATATTCCGCTTCCCCAAGCTCTCCGACTCCATATTCAATGTGAGTTGGCCCTCAAAAACCAAGCTGCAGCTTTACAGTTCTTCTGTTCCCTGGCTCTGACCTGGCTTCCCCCGGCTCTACGCAGGCAATCCGATAGACTCCCGTCGACTCAGACATCCCCCTCCCCGTCCCAGATGTCCTCCAACTCTAAACCAGCCGAGTTTTCTAGATCTTCACCCAAGGCGTTCACTCCAAATGGCGTGGATCCTTCAGACAACCAAGATGGTGCCACTAACGGGGATATGGAGCGCTCTATCACAAGGACTGGAAGTGCCCTCAGTGTATGAAAACCCCCATCCTACACCGCACAATAGCTCAAGAGCTGGCTTCAACTAACATTTTTCGACAGATACGCACCTCCGGCGCCGGAGTGAGTGATTTCAAACCCAGCTCGGATGAAGACGATGCACCCCAATCTGTAATACATGTTCCGTCCGGCTTTGGTAAATTTGTAAGCTTCTTCACCTTTTTTCCTGGTCCCTTTGGCAATCCTTATTATTTTATATTTAAATGTATAAAAAGAATTTCGTCACGGGAGACTAATAATTTGTAGCTAGACAATGTTCCTTCGCCGCGCGCAGAGCCCTCTAGGTCATCGTCGGCACTTTCAGACGTGACAGTTACTTGCCCCCCAGCGGGCCAAAACGACAACGATAGCATCAACAATAATGCGGGAAAGGTTTGGCTCCACTTTTGACAAGTCGCGATGGTGAATTTTGATACTAAAAGGACCCCGCTTTAGAAACCCACTACTCCAGTATCGCCCCCGCCAATCACCACCACACATATCCCGCCCCCCGAGGACTGGTCAGATCGAACAACACCTCGTGCTCAGACCAGACAGGAGGTTGAAGATTTCAAAAAGAGAGCTAGGAAAAGCAATCTTGAAGGTGGGTGTTTTCTCAATAACAATAGAAATATATGTATTGTGTATCACCAGCTTAGTCTGCCGCTGACGCCTTCCAGATATACCGGAGACCTTCGACGTTGAGCAGGCTGCTGAAGATACTGAAGATGAACCAGAGACTCTCCGGGATGTGGGAGAGATCACAACAACTACTGTTGGCAAGTTTGAGGATAGGGAGAACGAATTGAATGCGCTAAGGACGGCATTATCGGAATGCTGGACCCTATGTAATACTCTAGCAAGCCTAAGTTCCATCCACCGCGAGCGATTGTTTAACTTTTCGGGGAAGGGAGACATGCAGGAACAGGCCTGGAAATCGTGCTGGAAACTTTGCCAAAATCTTTATGAGAATCGCGACAACGACGATCATCACACCTACGTGCGGCCAACCCTAGATCTGTGCCGGGACTTTTGTCAAGCCCTGTTTGAAGTTCGCGTCCGCGAGAATGAAGTTGCCGACTCGGTGCTGCGTGTGAGTTTCGAGCTCAACAACCATCTGTATAATACGCATGATCGAAACCTTCCCGAGGCATTCCGAGAACGGACGCTGGACTTCTATATCACGCTGTGCCATCGCCTGATGAAACAGCAGACACGACTGGCCGAGGAAACAGACACACTCCTCCGGGCCTGCTGGTCTCTTGCAGAGATGTTATTCAGTCTACGGCAGAGCAGGCGAGAGGGCAAATCCCCTGACGAAGAACTGCTCGGATCGGCGATCCAGGCGTGTTGGGAACTATGTGATCTCTTCCGCGAGGGCTGGACCCAAATTCGACCAGACCGTGGCACGCCGCGGCCCAGCCAGACGACGTTCACACAGGCATTTTACCAGGCTAAACGATCAGAGTATACCATGATGAACGATGAAGATACGCAGAGCCGTGCAGGAAACCCCGAAACGCCCACGACCATATTCGAAGATACAGCCACAGTCTCACCAGAAGAAGCACACGTCCCCAACATCCTCCTCCTAAACCCGAGCCACAACCAAGGAACCCCTCCCAAGTGGTCGTCCAACTCCTCCACACTCTCCGGCTACTCGCAGTCGTCATCTGGCAAAACCGCCTCGTCCACCAACACCGTCAAATCCCCCTCCGAGGACCCGAACCTCACCTGCCTGAAACTGCTGATCATCCGCGCCGCCATGAACAGCGGCTTCCAACGCGGCACGACGCAGACCTTACCGGCGTTTGTCAAATCGCTCTCCTCAGACTCCTTCGGGACGCAACTGTGGCAACGCACGCTGCTGGACAACTATAGGAAGCTGGTGATGGTTGACTCGGCGTTCCGCGACGTTGCGCCGTCCGCGCGGGCGGGCGCGGTGGATGTTGCGAACGCTGTGCGGTCGATGGTTCAGCATAATGGACAGTATATATGGCTGCAGGACCTATACCGGCTTGTGTTTGGCTTCCATACCGAAGAGGCAATGCATCGGAAGAGCGTAACGGTGCAGACGTAGATTTTTTTCTTTCTTCCTTTTCTTTTTTTCCTTTGGCGAACAATTTATTTATTTATTTCGCAAGCGCGCGCCGCTATTTGTTATTTATCATTTTTACTACCACTGGTATACCATCTTAACAAAAAGATACAAACAACCGCTTTCCTACGGGGTTTTCTTCACCTTTCTTCCTCGTCTTAAACCTCCATTCAACCCGTACTCCCTTTCGTTGCAGCTATATATTCGCTTGGTTTTCACATTATGCATACACTGCTCTGCGTCTTTACTCCCCGTCTATTCCGTAGCTCAGTTGCACCTCGGAAATTGAACATCGGTGGTCTAGTTGGAGCTGGCGGCGCCCAATCCCCCCCTCCTTTTTGCATACCCTCCATCAACCTACTTTCCCCTTGCCCAAAATATATCCGTGGGGATCCATACACAATACACAAACCACGCCGCATCGTATTAGCCACCCACGGCGCTGCACCGCGAACGATATTTATTTTTATCTGTATTTATGTTATGAGTGATGTGCATAGTTTCTTTCATTAGCATTAACTATCATTTTGTGTGTTGTTTTGCCATATTGTTGCTGCAAAGATTTGTGTTTGGTTTGGATGCTGGATATCGAATTCACATGTGCTTCATATAGTTATGGTTTCTGGCTCTCAAACACTTAAATTAGTTAACTTTGCAACCATGAAATAAACCAAACTATCAACAGTCTAGGCCTTGTTATTGGCTAAGTATCGGTCTAGGCGGCCCGCTGAAGAAGCTAATAAAGTAAGACGAGACCCCAGTAATAGTTATTGTTCTCCGCTAAGATACATGCCAGATGAGACACAGGTGCTACGATCAATGCCGGCCAACTTTGTGTCTGCGCGCGATATCCTCGTACTTGAGCCATTGATGGGTTTCCTGGCAGATGACCATCACCAGCCCGCCGGATGATAATGTTGGTATCCCCCCGAGGATCCCATCGCTGGTGGCGAGCGCTATTCGGGCCCATCTTCCCGCGGCGCCGCGCCTCCCACGGCCATGTCAACGTCCTGTTGACCTCCTGCGTCCTCTTTTTCGCCGTCGTCGATTACCTCGTCTTTTCCACATCGTCCCTGTCGACGCCGCGAGAGGCTACAGACACCACCCTCGTCCCCGGGATACGATCCGTCTACGTCGCCAGCACGCATTGGAACAACGAGGCCATCCTCCGCAACCATTGGAATGCCGCGGTGGTGGAGCTGGCAAGGAAGTTCGGGAAGGATAACATCTACGTTTCTATCTACGAGAGCGGCAGCTGGGATGATTCCAAAGGCGCGCTGCGGGAGCTGGATAGGCAGCTCGAGGACTTGGGCGTCGACAGGACTATCATCCTAGATCCCGCCACGCACGAGGATGAAATCAACAAACCGCCCGGAAACGAGGGGTGGATTGATACACCGCGGGGGAAAAGAGAGCTCAGACGCATTCCGTACCTGGCTCACATGCGGAATAAATCATTGGAGCCGTTGGAGAGGCTTGTGCAGGCTGGGAGGACGTTTGATAAGATTATCTTTTTGAATGATGTTATATTTTCGGTATGAAAAGAGCTATTATCGGTGTAAGGCAAAAAAAAAGGCGATCTACAAAAAGCGCAGAGATCAGGGGCTGATATGATATACCTTTTTTTTTTTTTTATCGAAAACTGCAGATGACGGATATCATCACTCTTCTCAATACCCGCTCCGGATCATACGCCGCAGCCTGCTCGCTCGATTTCGCAAAACCAGGTCTTTTCTACGACACATTTGCCCTACGGGACTGGGAGGGGTCTGCTGCCTTTTCGCAGCGCTACCCTTACTTCAGTGCGAGACGCTCACGCAATGCTCTTCTCGCCGGCAAACCCATCCCGGTCCAAAGTTGCTGGAATGGGATAGGTGGGGTTTCCCCCTTCCTCGGAAAGATATTTATACTGACCTCAGACCCTGGATAATAACGCTAACCCAAGTCTCCTCCCACACAGCAATCTTCGACGCCTCTCCCTTTCAAACCCACTCCTCCCCTCTCCGCTTCCGCGCGATCCCCGACTCCCTCGCCAAATACCACCTCGAAGGGTCCGAATGCTGCCTCATCCACTACGACAACCCGCTCTCCGCCTCCAAGGGCGTCTGGCTGAACCCCAACGTGCGTGTCGGCTACAACCTGGTCGCCTACGAGGCCGCGGCGGCGCGCGTGTGGCCGTCGACGCGCGATGCTGTGCTTCTAGGTTGGTGGAAGGGGTTTTTTGCGTCGATGTTTGATTTGCCGTGGAGGCCTAGGGAGATTGCGGGGAGGGTTAGAGCGTGGGAGAAAGAGGGCGAGAGTGTTAACAATAAGAAGAAGAAGAGGAGGAGAGAGGTTGGGTTGCCGTGTTTAATTGATGAGATGCAGGTCATCGTGTATAATGGATGGGCGCATGTTTGATTGGTTCCTTTCCCCCGCTATTTCTTTTTATCCTCGTTGTAGAGGCGTGATATACGTACAAGGGGGCATGTTTTGACATTTTACTTGACATTTAGGTTTGCATATATTCCGTTATATATTATAGATTTTTCTGTTTTTTTGGCGTCTGTTCTCTTATATCCCTCCCTTTGTTTAGTCTGAGAACTCGAGCCGGACTATCAACTTTGGGATTTTCTAACAGCATTCCATGTTGAGGTTGCATGTTTTTTGGCTATATCTTCACAGTTTTCCAACTGCATCTAGAATCCCATCTTCCAGGGTATCTCTTGCTTGTTACTTCTTTCTCTCTCTGC
Organism: Blastomyces parvus; assembly: GCA_002572885.1. Classification (NCBI taxonomy): domain Eukaryota; kingdom Fungi; phylum Ascomycota; class Eurotiomycetes; order Onygenales; family Ajellomycetaceae; genus Blastomyces; species Blastomyces parvus. Next base: position 58,786 of record PDNC01000072.1, read on the forward strand.
TTTCTCTGTTTTTTGTTTCTTTCTATCGTTTGGTGGAAGATACGAGATAAGGGATTGAACCCTGCTAACCAGAGCAGAGTTCAAACATCATTTCTCCTGTGTTACTATTTCCGCATCCTATTCAACTCTCACGAAGCTGAAGCTGACATGCAGAGCTATAGGTCATAACCCCCGTTCTCCCTTTCTCTCCATCTCCCCACTTTACCAACTCGCAACCCCCCTCTTCACATCAAACCCGCCCCTCAACTGGTCCACATGCACGACCTTCCCCTTCAAAACCGTCTGCTTCACAATGGCCTCACAATCCGCCGGCCGGACCCTAGCCAGCCAAATCATCTGCTCCGCCTCGCGCCGGTATATCAACACGTTCGCGGCGAACTTGTGCCCGCCCACATGGGAGACGTACAGGATGCCCACGCCGCCGGGCCGGGTGTCGTCCTCGTCGCGGTGGAGGCCCAGAGGGCGGAGGTGACGCTCTAGCTCGCGCCGGATGAGAGGGGCGGAGATGCCGCAGCGGGCATCGCGACGATTGTGGGAGCAGAGGAGGATGATGTAGTCGCGGGGGCAGGGGCGGGTTGTTAGTGTGTGTTGGGATGGATGGGCGGGATGAGGTATTTGGCCATGTCGTTCGGCTTCGGTCCCAGCTTCAGCTTCAGCTTGACCTTCTGCCTTTGATGATGATGGTGGTGGTGGTGATGGTCCTGTTTGGTCCTGGTCTTGCTGTGTCTCTACATCTGGATCAGGGGAGGAGTCTATAAAACGCTCCATGAACTCTGGTATTCGCGAGGGCGTTACTTTGTCGACGAATGTGAACGAGGGCAAGATGAGGACTGTTGTAGCATTTTCCTGCTGCAGTCCTTGATCCTGCCCCTGCCCCTGTCCCTGATTTCCATTGATGGCGCTGTTGTTGCGCTCCGCATCAATGGACAAGTTCGATGCCGAAACCATCATTTTCTGCCAAATAAAAATCGACCTCTTTCTTAACCAGACATTCCCCAAAGGCGAAAAATAGAGAATCTACATATACATATAGAACACGGGGAAATACATACCCCCTTCTTCGGCTTAAACCAACCCCAGGCAAATGCCGCCATCAAACTGCCCGCCTCGCTCTCCGCCATGGGTGCCCAGTCCGCCTTGCCCGTCGCGACAAGCACATGTTTGACGAACGGCTTGACGCTCCCGTACAGCTCCCTGCCGGCATTGACTTTGAACCGTGGCGGGAAATTGATGGTGCAGTCGGCACAGTCCTTGTTGCAGTCGGGCCCGTCGACGGCGGGATCGACGATGGGGAAGAGCTCGGTTTTATTCCCGATTGAAGTTGTTTCTGAGGCGGAGGTGGCAAGGGGGTTTTGGTACGCGAAGGAAATGAGGTAGCGGAGCATGGTTATTTTTTTATATCTTTTATACTTTTTATATTTTCTGTGTATATTTTCCTTTTGATATGCATGGATTTCGGGCCAACACAAGCTTTGGTTTGAGGTATAGAAACGGGCAAAAAAGGGCACAATTTATTTTATATAGATCAGAGCTCGCCCAGCAGAAGGGGAGTAATTTACCCGTTAGTTAATTAAAAGAAATGCTTCTGCCTTGAGAGTATAGTTAATGTATATCAAGTTTTCTGTATGAGAACGGATTGTATACTCCGATAACTCGGTTGAAAAGCGCCAGCCAGCTCGTTTTATCTCCGACCCCGAGCCCGACAAGAAATATGTAAACTTACAGTACATAACTTGCTCCGTGCTTGTTCAGAGAGAGAATAGACAGATCCACCGCCCAGACGCTATAACTAGCACTAACTACCGGCAATCCAACCGTCGTGTCTGTCTAGCGCTGGCAGTTTTATATCCGCCCTAGCCCCGACTCAACCTCGGCTTTTTCGGCTTTGTTTGTCCCTTTTCTTGTTATTAATTATTAGCACTGATTGGCATCTTTGCGCGCTCACCACGGCTTGAACCCTCGCTGACAGCCGCTGACCAACCATGTTCGACTCCGAGATTCCGTTGGCTGCTGGATGGAAGTGCTTTGCCCGAGAACGACCCATGATTAAGAATTAAAAAGAAAAAAACCAAATATTTATAATAATTAAAAAAACTAAATATCATGGCATCTCCCAGCCGCAGCCCCGAACCACAGCCCGAGCGCTCAGAAGCGACAAACGCGACACCCGCGCATGCGCTCCCTCCGCCTGCTTCAGACATCGGCGGCGGCGGTGATGGTGGTAATGCATGCTCGTCGCAGGATCGGTCTGCGGAGTCCACCCACCGCAAGCGGCGGAGAAGAACCATTGCCTGCGCCCCTTGCAGGAATAGAAAGGTCAAGTGTGACTTTGGATATCCGACCTGCAACCGCTGCTTGAAGGGGCCCGGGCCTGATGCGTGCATGTATGAATCTCCTGTGCATGCCTTGCAGCAACATCAGCACCATAATCAGAATCAGCAATTGTCCCATCCGCCAGCGTCAGTATCGGCATCGGCATCAGCCTCAGCTTCAGCGTCAGCGTCAGCGTCAGGCTCATCGGCCTTCTGGCATCCACATCCACATCCACCAGACGCAAGTAGGCCCGGTGTGCACGCACCGCCCATCCTAGCTGCATTATCAGAAACCCAGCATCTGGACGAGACGAGGCTCCGGGAGCTGGAACGGCTGCTACAGAGCCTGGCTCAGCAGTCGAAACCGTCGAGTACTGCACCGCTGCCGTTTTCTTGCTCAGCCAATGCAGATTCGCACGCGTCCAGGCCTCAGCTGGGTTCGACTCCTGCGGGGCCCACTGAATCTTCTGCGCGCGACGATGCGTCAGTCCAGGCCGAGCCGTGGAGGCGCGAGATTCCCAATCGGCACCGTTTTGATGGGCACGAGGGCCGGACGCGGTTTTGGGGATGTAGTAGTGGGTCAAAATTATCATTTGAGGTGAGTCCTTTCTTTGGCTTTTTTATTTTATTTTTATTTTTTATATACGGAATCTGCGCAATGTGCTCCATATTTTTCATTCGTATTCGAGTGGCAATGCCTAACTGTGTGCGGGGGAAATATATATGTATAGCTCGAGGGCCTGAGTAGTTTTATGAAAGAGTTCAAGGCCACAGCCTCTCTTCGCACGCTACATCACGAAATCAGAAAGATTGGGTACAATAAGCAACAGAAGCCCTTATCTGGAGACCTAGCGACAGATAGTCGTTTCCTGAAAAGCCTTCTTCCCATTCGCCCAGTGGTCGAGAATCTGGTGAACTGCTACTTCTCCTACGTGGGGAAAATGCACCGCATTCTCCATATCCCGTCCTTTCGCGCACAGCTCAATGAGCTCTGGGCGGAAACGAGCGATATCCCGTGCTATTTCATTGTCCAACTCTTCTTGGTAATGGCGTCCGTGTGGAGCGTCAACACGCCGAGTCCGCTTACCGCAGCCGGCACGAAGATTCTCTCCCATACCGTCGCGACGGACTGGATACGCTGGGCCGAAGCCTGGCTTTTCCACGCAAACATTAAACGACCAAACCTGATTGTTTTACAGGTGCGGTGTCTGCTCATAATGGCCAAGGAGGCCAACTACACGCAGAAGAACCAAGCCTGGAGCTCTGCGGGGACGCTGGTGAAGCTGGCCATGTCTGCAGGCTGTCACCGCGAGCCACCGCCAGAAATCAAGATGTCGGTATTCAACCGGGAAATGCGCCGCAGGCTATGGGCCACGATTCTCGAACTGGACCTGCAAGCGTCGTTGGACCGCGGCATGCCTCCGACACTACAAGGATCGGACTACGATTGCGCCCCGCCCCTAAACATCAACGACGAAGATATTTGCGAGAGTACGACAGTTAACCCCGAGGAAAGGCCCGTCAGGGTCATGACAGACTCGTCGTTTCAGGTCGCTCTGATGCAGTCCATGGGCCTGAGACTGCGGGTATGCGCCCTTGTAAATGCACCGCGTATTTCTCTATCACTAAACGAACTCACACTGCTAGAAGAAGAGATCAAGCGGAGCCTTTCGGATATTCCAGATTGGCAGGATACTGCTAACCCTGGGCGTCACGACCCCCAAGAGCCCCCCAACCCCCTTTTAACCCAGAAACAACAAAAGCTTTTATGGCGAACGCTCCTGGAGTCAAATTTGAGACGGTGTCAGCTTTCGATATACACCTACAGCGTCCTCGGGGGATTGCAGGGCTCCGTCGACACCCATACGACGCAGGCGCGTCTTGAAGTCGCGGTGGTGATTCTTTGCCAGCAGCAATTGCTCATTGATAGCATCGGGAAGCTCGCGTGGTGTGCGTTAGCAGACGTCACTTTTCATGCTGCATTTGCTATCTGTCATCATCTGCACGCGTCCGATTGTGGTTTCAGTGAGTCTCTTTTTTCTCTTTCCCTCTCTTACCAGGGTCTAATCGTTAGCGGATGAGAATATTATACGGCTAACAGCGATTTAATTTTGTTTAATTCTCCGCAGCATCGTCTATAGTACGACAGGTCATCCCCAGCATTACAGATATCTTAATATCCCTAGTCCAGAAAACACTATCATGGCTTGAGGAGAAGTTCCTCGTTCTAGAAAAGGGGATGCGCGAGTATTACTTCCTCTGCGTGTCGATTACGCTCGTCAAGTCCAAGCTGTGGCCCGAATCGTCATCGACGTTCCAACAACAGGCAGCCGACCGGCTGCGCATATTGAGTTATAATTTATTTTCGAAGTATATTGGGAATGCTGGTTCAAATGAGGAATCTCGGGTATGTTTGTTGCGAGTACTTTTTTGTGCCTTTTTACCTTTCTTTCCTTTTTCAAAGCTACGATACAGGACATTTTATTAACTCATTATCCCTAGAAGACTGGCGTTCCTCAGCAATCAAATCTGGTAGCTCCTACTACGACACCCCAGAGCATATCCTCCGTTTCGTTTGAGCAGCTATTTTCGGCTCCCTCTGTGCTGGTTGATGAGGTTATTGGTTTCGGCGTATGGTTTCCTCTCATTTTTTCTCCTCCTTTCTTTATCAAAATATCCGCTTTAGCCTCCAACGGCCAGAAGTATGAACGAACGAGCTCTTATTGCTTATCTAACTTTTTATTGTTTTATTATGTTTTAACCACAGGGATTCGAAGACTGGGATTACTTTAATTATTTCGGAGGCGCATTTTCGAACTCCGGGATGATGTGAATTAAAGCCCAAGAATATACACCGACGATAGTGGTTCCGACCTGGACATCTTTTACCTCGGCCGCGTGCATCATTAATTCGTCTATTCGGAGGTGACTACTAGATTGAGATTCCTCTTCTATCGATGTAGCGTACAATTCAGTGTTTTGTGATGGGATATAGACTTCTTTGGGCGCACATGGATATCGATTACGCTATCTTTTTAGATCGTCACCAAAGAGGGAAGGGAAAGGAAAAGAAAAAGAAAAAACGAGAAGAAAAGCACACAGGCACACATTGAAATCCGCTTACCCGAAGATATATTTCCTTTCTTAAAATATTGAGGCATGATCGCTAGGATTGTCTTCAGTACTTTGGCTCAACTTTCGCCTTGCAAATCCCAACCACCGTCTACATTATACACGGCTCCTGTTACAAATGAGGCTGCATCGCTGAGCAGGAACAATACCACGTTCGCGACTTCATCTGCCGTCCCAGTGCGGGATATCGCACCGGGTATCGGATTAAGACCTCCTTGTATCGCGCTGCCTTCATCAAGCAGAGGTGTTTGAATCGAGCCCCTATTTACCTGTTTAGCACCACTCTGTTTAAAGAGATCGGCTCCTCTGGTAACCATAACTTGCGCTGCTGTCCGGGGGTAAATGACATCGAGACAAAGAAGAATGAACCAAGGGAGAGGGATAACTCACGGCGCAATGCAATTCACTCTAATACCCGGCGCAGCCTCCTTGGCCACCGATTTCGTCAATCCCACGATACCATGCTTGGTGGTCGCATACGTGGCCGATTTCCCAAACCCCATCAGGCCCTGGATACTCGCGCCGTTAACAATACTCCCAATCCCCTCCCCACCAGCACCAGAATCAGCACCCATCCCCTTCTTCGCCATCATAGCCCTCAACTGAGCCCGAACACAATACATCATCCCCGTCAAGTTCACCCGCACCATCAAATCCCACTGCTCATCATCCTGATCCACCAACTTGCCGACCCCATGATGTTTCCCAATCACAGCCGCCATGTTTGCCGCGCCATCTAGGCGCCCGAATTTGTCCACCGTCGCCGCGATCCAGGCGTTGACTTGCGCGGAGGAGGAAACGTCGACTTTTGTAATGAGGACGTGGTCGGGCGAGGAGCCGAGGACTGCGAAGGCTTCGTCGAGGGCGGGCTGGGAGATATCAGCGAGGGAAAGAAGGGCGCCCTTTTTGCGGAGTTGTTTGGCGACGGCGAGGCCGATGCCTGATACTCCGGTTATGGCGTAGACTTTGGAGGTGAAGGAGTCCATGGTTCCTTTTTTTGAAGCTTTTGCTGGTGCTCGTTATTTTTGCCTTTTTGGAGTAGGACAAGGGATTTGATGTAATGAGGTTTCGTAGATAGCTGTTTTGGATTTTGTGGTTTGGCTTTCTCCTGGTGATATATGGCTTTTTGCTCTTGTATTGGATTTGGACACGACGAGAAAGACCAGGAAGGGCTTTTGCACACAGAATCTAACTAGCTATTCGCCTTTGTTCTTGAGGAGGAAGAACTGAAGATTTATATAGTCAAATTCCATGCGACTGGAGTCACCAATCAAAAACCAAAACCAAAGGGAAGATAAGTCTCGATCGAGTTTCAGAGTCTGAATTATTTTTCGATTTCTAAGCTCAATTCCTACCATACGAGTTGATCCGTTGCGATACAGGCAGGAAGTGGTGGGTGTGGATGGGAATCCCGTTTGAGGTTGATATTTGATTGCCGGGCGTGAAATGGAGGATACGAGCGTAACAACCAACCAATCGCAATAATAACGAACTACGTTTGGCAGAGGTTCACTGACGCCCGGATTGACGCAAATGGAGAAACCTGTTACAGTGACTATTCCCTACGCCGGATTGTCTGTGCAGTGCGTGCAGTGTATGGGCATACGAGATACGGAATACGGCGGCGGGCAGGGAAGCGCGAGGCGGGGTAGATACTACTAGCCTTGAGTGTGGAGGGGACAGCTGGAGATCATCCCAAGCTATCCTGCGCGGTGGAAGTTAGCTCTCATCGATTTCGTCACCGGCAGCGATGTGAGTCAAAGGTTTTGCTCCTGTATTATTAAGACAGGCTATACAGGAAACGTAGCTGGATTCCAGGTGTGTTCTCTATCTCTTCTATTATTCAAACATAGAACCTGATAAAGCGCATCGCAGTCCGGCCTTTGAAGAGAAAGAGGGGGACCTTTTGAGTCGATGTCCTTGTCCAGATCTCGACACCCTTGCAGCAAGTAAAGCTGCTCCCTGCATCAGGCCCCGAATCGAATCCGCTCTGATTGGATGAGATGGAAGCGTTCCCCAACGCTGCCAGCAGTTGGGTGGAAGTGTCCCTCCTGCGGCTCGAGCAGTCCCGCCAGCTGAAACATTTATGCACACAAGGGAACGCTCATTTTCACGTATGTCGGGCTCGGGGCCAATTTAAGTTCGACAATTTCATTTTGGCCTACTTGCAAACTTGATGCGTATCGAACTTCATGGGTACAGCGAATAGGGGTAGAAGAGACGAAGTCCGTTCTGGGCTGTCCACAGACACCTGTGGACAAAATAGACTAATGGCCGCATTGAAATGCTCCAGGTAGCTGTAGGTAAGGTGATATTGTGATGAATTAGCACAAAATGGTAAAAGCCCATGCTTCAGAGCCTAAAAAACCCCTTTTAATATACATAACTTCATAAGACGAACTGATAACAAACCACACAGGATGAAGAGCACCATCTAGATGCATAATTGGAAACGGAAAAGGACTCTATTACAGCTATCACTTCCCTGTCGCATCATGATAAGTCGGAGGTGCCGTTGCCTGCTCGTTTAAGGTCGGCGGATACTCCTGTCCCTGCAAAGGCACGGATGCATCGTTACCACCACCATAGAGCGGAACAGTTGCAGCATCGTCAGCAGTAGATGTTCTACGCTTTTTGGCCCTCTTGCTCCAGCAGACCGCCGCAACGATCCCTAGAAATACAGCTGCGATCACGCCAACGGCGATTCCGGCCTTCGCGCCCTTTGATAAAGGCTTGCGGGCATGGGGTAGCTTGAGGGACTCAGTGGGAATGGGCACGACGGAGCTGTCAGTCATTTGGAAACGGATTTGGATTGGTGTGGCATAAACGATGCGCGCAGTTCGGGTGGTGGTGGCCTCGTTGGATGGGAAGGGGAGGGCAACGGGGGTGTTCAAGTATCTTTTGCAGAGTCTGCCGGGGTCATCGGCGCAATCAAAGGAGCTGTTTTGTGTTTGTTTTACACTGTAGTTAGCGCAATGAACGGCCCGTGGGTTTATGTGCTCTGAGAAGGGGGCGGAATTGAGAGAAAACGGGCCAGCAATTGAGAACGAGAAGAAAAAGAAAGGCAGCAATTTACGGCGGGCAGCAGTTGATTGTTGTTTCCACCCTCTGTGCCGACGAGGACAAGGTGCAAGCCATATATCCCAACGGACAAACCCCTGGGCTGAAATATCTTCCTCTCGCCCAGTCTGGTGGGCAGCAGTCATTCCCGCCTGCAGGGCCTTCGCAACCTTGTTGAAGGTCAGGCCATCCGCCAATGTCGGTTGTACGCACTTCGGTAGCGCAGCTTGACGGCGGCGTGAACGTGGTTGTGAGCGGGCCTCTGAGTGTTCGGTATGTATCCAGTCGAGGCTCTCCTTTAGCGGCGCAAAGGGATGCGGCGGAAAGAAGCCATGATATAATTGTGGTCTGGAGGAAGCGCATTATCTATTCCCTTGCGGACTCGTAGTTAAAACAAGTTATAATAGGGAACCGAGGCCGCAAGACAGTGGAAGGGGTTCGGCGAGGGATATAAAAGTATCACATCTATACGCAGCAGAGACTAAGATTATTATTATTCATAACATCCAGCGCATCATCTGCGAGAGCTATTCGGGAGTGGGAACAAGATATTCAAACCACGGCTACCCAGCCACATTCGCTCCATTCTGCCTCTCCCTCACATGCGGCTGAGGTCTTTTTGATCTACATCTCAAGGGCGTTGATTGTCCATCGATTCCACTAGCTCGCAGGCTCTAGCTCCACAACGCGCGCGACGATAGGGAACTCAAGGAGAGCTAACTAACTCTCGCATCGCCCTGTTTCCCAAATACGAGAAATTCTGGAGCAATTTTGTACAATCTCTGCCTTGAGCAGCGATACTCGGCTCCACCCACCCCATTTGCCTCATGCCGATGGATTGAACTGACCGTCGCGCGTGGGCGGCGGAGGGACATTGGATACGAAGGTCTTGCGGTTAACTTGCTTTCCTGGCAGCAGATTTTTGAACCGGTTGCAGATCCAATTCAGGACGACTGGATAATTCAATGATTAATATATGAGTCGGGGGAACAATGACATTCTTGGGACTGAGCTAAATCCCATGAGACCCGACGCTCGTGGGGCATTCGGGATAAAGGCAATGGCATATGTATATTCCATCGTGAATAAAGAAAAAGAGCGTTCTGGAATATCAAAAAGCTTCCACCTATCAATTACACACAAGGCGGCGGAGACATATATAGAGATATATATCAGTATGGTAAAGACATACAAAAAGGGACCAATGATCACCCCTTCTAACACCCAAGGAAACAAAACGCCCAATATCCACAAGAGGAAAAAAAGTAAAAGTCACGTCATCACCCGCTTGCCCACGGGAAAAGACAAGACAAGATAGAAAATCCACCCCGACCAAGTATTCTAATTCCAAAGGCTCCATCATAAAAGAATAAAAACCCAGCTCCCCTATCCAGTCATATCCTGTCCAGCACCTTCCCATGTCATATATAAAGGCAACCAATGCAACCAATGCAACCGCGAACAACAAACTGCACACAATACATCTGGCATAAATGCAAGAATTTCATAGACATAAAAAACCAAAACCAAAAAAAAAAACATATACTAACCATCCCCACGCTCCTCGCTTTCCCTATTAACTCGCCATAGCGATGTAATCCTTGTTCTCCACAGTAACGCTCTTCGTCATGTGGTTAACCTTATAGACGCCGACGAGTCGAGATGCAAGTTCGAACTAAATTAAAGGGTTTTACGTATTAGAAGATATATCCGAGGACAACCGTACCTCAAACTCCAAGGGAATGGGGAAAACACATACCATATTATTTCGCAAAGAGATAACGATGAACTGGGCATTCTTTGTTCGCTCTTTGATATATGAGGCAACAATGGAGACCTGAACAAGAAAAAAGGAGTAAACCATAAATCAGTAAACTGGTGAAAATTGCCCATCCGCCTTTCTCCTGGTTTATACTCACATTCCTGAAATCCAACGCCGCATCAATCTCGTCCATAACGTATAATGGCGTCGGCCGGTAGTGATGCAACGCAAACACAAGCGCAAGGCTCGATAGCGTTTTCTCGCCCCCGGACAAATTACCAATGTTCTTCCAGCTCTTCTTAGGAGGCATGACTGAGAACAGAATACCCTCCGAGAAAGGATCCAGGGAATCCACAAGCTCTAGCTCAGCGTTTCCACCCATCGTGATCATTTGGTACATCTCCTTTAGTCGAAGTGAGATAGTGCTGAACCCCTCCATGAAACCTGTTAGGCGGAGAGAGCGGAGCGTGTCAAGGCGCGACTTCGCATTGTCTCGGCTTGCAAGTGCAGTGGCTAGGTCGGCGGACCGTGACTCATGCTCAGCGACGCGGCGGCGGTATTCACCCAGGACGGAGAGGTCAACGGAGGCGTTCTGAGTCTTTTCCTCCAGCGCAGCGATGACGGCTTTGAGTGACTCTTTGCTCATATCGGCGAGTTCGTCCTTGGAGTATGTTGGGAGGCTCTGAGCTTCCTGTTCTTCGCCCAGGTCACTGATATTCTGAAGAGATAGCTTGCCTAGTTTCTCTTGCCAGTATCGACTGCGTTTGTGATTTTCGGCGAGCACTTTTTGATTCTCTTCGAGTTTATTCTTCATTTCGATTTCAGATGCACGAGTTTCGTTCAACTCAGCTACCTTCTCGTCCAACTCTGCCTTCAATGCGGCGAGCTCCTCCTTTTTGGTTTCCAAAGCCTAGAAACAAGGTTAGCAAAGTTTTTCCCCTGTCCAATCCGAGAACCATCCCACTAACCTCCTGAGCCTGCTCCGTTTTCTGCTTGGTTCCATAAACATCATTGTCCTGACTTTCAATGTCCTTGCTCAATTTCCCCAGGTCTCTCTTCACCTGCTCAAGTTCACTCTCCGCATCGGCTCGGGATTTCTCATGCTTGATGCGCAACTTGTCGTTCTTAGACTTGGAAACTTCGGCATTGGACACTTCCTCCGTGAGAAGGTCAATCTGTTCCTTGAGACCATCGACTCTGGCCTTTTGGCCCCGGAGTTTGACACCTCCAACCTCCATGATCTTGTTCTGGAGAGCTTGGATCTCCTCTTCGACCCCCGCAGTTTCGGCATGAAGTGTCTCTATTGCTTTCTGCAAGGACGATATATGCTTCTGAAGCTCGGCAGATCTGATATCATCACTCTTCGAAGGTTTATGTTCCACTGACAATTCCTGGACGCGCCGCTGCGCATCTGCCAAATTCCGGTTGGAACTCTCGATTTCAAGCTGAATTCTCTGAATCATAGTTTCTAGTTTTGGAATTTCATCCCTCTTCGCCTTTATCGACATTTCAATCTGCCGCTGCTTGTCCTGGAAAGCCTGGAACTTTCTTTCAATCTCATCACGATCAGCTTCTAGTTTCATGACTTGCTCCTTTGAAACTTCCGCAACAGGTTTTGAGGACATGCCGCCCCTGGCAACACGGGTGCCACCACCACTCATGGTTCCCGATACATCGATGAGCTGTCCGTCCAATGTAACAACACGCCATCGTCTCGCACCGTAAGCGATTTTGTTAGCATGTTCAAGGTCTCTGGCGACAAGAGTATTTTGTAAAACACTATAAAATGCCGGCCGAAATTTAGGGTCTATTGGCTTGACAAGATCAAACAATCGTGGCACACTGTCGGGTGTAAAGACGGAGGACATATCTCTCTGGGGCAGTCGGTCGAGAAGGATAAAGTTGGCTCTTCCTAGGTTATTCTTTCGTAGGTAGTCGATACATTGCTGGCCCACTTCAACGGAGTCTACCACCAGGTTCTCAAGGGCAGGACAGGCTGTTGAAATGGCGACATCATACTTTTCATCAATTGTCCCCAAATTACCCAGCCTTCCATGAAACCCTTCAATACGCCCGGATTCTTTTAACCGCATCAAGCCTGCAAGCACGTTACCCTGATTTTGTGTACTAGCAAGGCTCGCCCGAGCTTCGTCCGCTTTTTGGCGCGCGCTGGATATCCTTGACCGAATCTCCGGCTCCTTTTGTCCAAATTTCTTTAGCTCAGTTTCAAGAAACGTAGCTTCATTTTCAAGTTCGGCTTTCTCTCCTCGGCGGTTTTCCAGATCCGTCGTTTTACTGGATATTGTGGCTTGGATGGACTGGATCTTCGCGTTTGCTTCCTCCAGGGCAACGGCACCTGCATTACTTTTCTCGCGAAGAATGTCAAGCTCGCTCTGCGCGACGGCAACAGCCGATTGCTTTTCATTGATCTTTTCATTCCAAGGTTCAAGTGACTTCTGCTTAGCGGCGATTTGGTCTGAAAGGCCCTGTGTTTTACCCTTTAGCCCTTCTCGAATAGCCGCAAGCTCTTTCTCCTCGTGCCTCATCTCCTTCTCCAATTCTGCGATTTCAGCTGTTTTTTTCTCAATATCGTCTGCGTGTTTTTCAGCCAGGCTTGCGCATTCAGATCCAGCCAGACGGCTTGCTTGCATAGCCTTTTCAAGTTTTTTCTGCTTCCCAAGCAAGAATTTCCGTTTTTCTTCGAATTTAACAGACTCCTTATCATGCTTAGCCATCTCCTTGACCATCGCCTGCGTGGCTTTCTCCATTGCCTCATACTCCTTCGCGCCGCGTTTGTAAGATCGCTGGAGTTGTTTGATGGCATCTTCGCTTCCCTGATGGTTCTCCAACTCCATATTCAGCAGTTCTTGCATTTGAAGTATCGCCTCTTCGGTCACCCGTGTATTGTCATCGCATTCGTCAATGTAGATTTGATAGAGGGCCGACTGTTTCTCAGCCAGTTCATTTTCGTCCTTGATGTAGGCAATCGCTTTGTTCTTTTTATCCTCAAGACTGTGCTTTTCCTTTTCCACGTGCTGAACGCGGTTGTTTTTCTCAAGACAGACTTCATTCAGAGCCTCTACTTCAGTAGCAGCCTCTTCGATAGGGGTTTTATACTTGGACGTTCCAATAATATCCTCCAAGTACTCGAGCAGACCGTCATCATGTTCGTTAGCAGCCTTCGGTTTCATTTGAGCAATGGACTCAACCTCTCCCTGCAGGATCAGAAACCGCTTATGGTCAAGATCAATCCCCCGACCTTTTAAAAATCCAGTAACAGTTGTGAAGTTAGTCTCCTTCTTGTTCATGTAGTATTTGCTAGAATTGTTTTTGAACGCTCTCCGTGACACAATAAGCTGCGACTCCGGCACCACTTCATGTCCTCCTTCGGGCAGATCCAAAACTTCTTGGAAGTGCACCTCGACCTCGCAAAATTGTAGATCGGGGAAGTTCGCAGAATTATGTATAAGCGCAGAGATCTTTCCTTGCCGCATTTTGCTCGCTCTGAAACCAAACACGAAAAGAAGCGAGTCGATAACGTTAGACTTCCCAGAACCATTCGGCCCCACAACCGAAGAGAACGAAACGTGAAACGGGCCAACGACCTGGCGCCCCGCATAGCTCTTGAAATTCGTCATAACAAGATGTGTAATAACCATTCGCGGCTTGGGAGTAGACGGCTCCTCAACCGTTGGCACAGCAAGCGATCTAGATTTTAGCACTATATCCATTGGCTTCTCCAGGTTCGTGGACATTGGGTTTATCATTTCGATCGTGGATCTCTCCTGCTCTGGTTGGGCCCTTGGTGTGGCTTCGTTGACTGTAGTTTCAGTGATGTCCGCTAGTGGCGCGCTGCTCTGGCGGCGGGAAGGTGGATGTAGCTCGGGTTCAGGTTGAGGCTCAGGTTGGCGCTCGGGCTGGGGCTCTGGAGAAGCTGAAGGCTCAGGAGTTGGAAGGGATGACAGTGCGGATGCGGAAGAGGACATACGACTTTCGGGCCTTCGATGCCCTTGCGAGGGCTCTCTCCGTTTTCTAGGTGCAGACGGCCTTTTAGATGGCGTCTCTGGGTTTTCTGCGAGCAGAGTGGACTCATCCACCGCGTCCAGGAGTTGTGACTGCTCCATATCATCTCCCGTTCTTGGCCGCCGTGTTCGTTTGCTCTTGTCCTGGACGACTGTTTGTGGGGTTTCGGAGGCGAGGCTGGCAGTGGTTCGCCGTCTCGAGGGCCTTTTCGTAGCTGGGCGTTTTGGAACCGGTGTGAATTCTTCCTCGTCTTCCTCTTCTTGCTCGTCATGGCTCGATAGGGTGGGGGTAGCACGGCCTGTGGTGGCGGCATCGTCTTCAGAGCTCTCCTCGACAACAAAACTCTTGCGGGCAGCAGCAGCGCGCCGCGAAGGCCTGGAACCGGATATAGATGTCATTATAGCATGTGGCGGATGTGACAAATGCCCTGGTGATGTCGTGGTTAATCTCGAGTGGGAATTGTTGTCGGCGTCGGTGTCGCTGTTGTTCGGAAATTGACGTTGGAAGTTGATGTCGATGCGGCTCTCTTTTCGTGTTGATGTTTACATTTAACCCAGCTGGGCAATGATCGGCGCGCCCATTATATAATCCGGTCTTGGCATCAACCCGCCTTCCAAAAACGTTTTATATTGAAACTTCTTGACGTTGGATTGACGCGAAGAAAGCGAAATCACACAGGACTATAACGATACACGGAGTATACAATCAGTATACAATATCCGATATGGCGCCCTGGGAGGAATTTGACGTCACTTTCTCTTTCAAGCGCGATTCCAGCTACGATCCAAAATCATATGACCAAATCATCGCCAACAGACGAGCTCTGGAGAACGTGCTTTTCGTTGACAGGCTCCTCAAAGCTCTGAATATTGAAGCCGGTAAATAGCAACGTTCTGCGCATTGGGCTGTTTGGATATTAATATTTAATTGGCGTAGCTTCACGAGTGTACCCCCCAAGAACCAACCAAGCCCTCCGCGCGCTCTACACACAAATTGTCTCCTCGTCCTCGCCAAACCACCACAAGCAGGCGTTGATATATTACATACTCAGAGACCTTCGAAGCACAAGCGGAGGCGATGCCAGTCTACAGTTCGCGCGGCGATGCTATCTACCGGAGAAATACAGATTATTCATCGAGGGCCTGTGGCATCTAGATAGGTTGGAGTTTAGGGTTGGTCGCATTCCACCATGGCCGGTGTCATACCCTTTTAGGATGCCTACTAAATTGTTAATTTCATAATATAGAGAGCACTGGAGTACCTGACGGAGCCCTCCCTCCTCCCTACTTTCCCTGACGAAATCCTTTACGTACTGGCAACCCACTCGAAACAAAGGCAGCAGCAGCAACAACAACACCGCAGCGAAAACGACGACGACAGCCTCGCAACAGCATATTATCTCACCGTCTCCCCACCCTTGGCCACCTCAAAGGCTCTAAACGCCTATTTCGCCCTCCTCTGCCGTACCCACATCACAGAAGCCTTCTACTTTGCACGCAAACAACCCTCCCCATCCTCTCATCGCGACCTTCTCGAACAACTCATTGTCTTCGTCCTATCCACCACCAAACCAGGCGAAACCCGCGCCAAGCGTGCGATGGAACTTATCAACCTCCCATTCAGCGCGGAGGAGGAACGGTGGTTCGAGGATTGTTTGTTGACCGGGAAGGCGAGGCATTCACCCGGCGCGAAGGATACGGTTATGATGCGCCGGGTGGCTACGGGGCGGTTGCAGGATTTGAATGCAGGAGGCTTAGAGGCGCTGGGTGGGAGGAAGATTGAGGGGTTGAATTGGGACGATTTGAAGAAGAATTTGAGAGCGAGTTCGTCGGCACTTGGAGGTTCTGCGGGTGTCGGGTGTTAGTTGGTGGTGGTGGTGATAGACATTGATAAGGTATTTAATGACTGGCAGCTGTATTTTAGCTTAGCATTTCAGCGGCGCAAGGGAATGGGTTTGGCGTATTGATTCTTTTAATCACATTTGAACAAGGAAAGTTCCTTCAATATTGATGCTTTTATTAGATGTCTGCACACCCGTATATTATCTTAGATTCGCGAGAATTGACGGCTGATTTAATGTATTGTTCCCTTTTCTTTCAAGTAATTTTACAGATGGATCATTTTTAATATAATCCAGTAATATAATCACGCAATTATCATAATATATCATATAAAAGAGGAGTAACTATCATGAGAAAGCTTCAGACCCACTGCAAGCAGCAAAGTTATCACTACCGAGCGGTTAATTAAGTTGGTTAGCGCGCATAAATTAGTTAGTTAGTTACCGCAACTACTGTACATGTATGTACATAACCAACTTGCCCAGCTTCATTATTCTCGCCGGCGGTAGATTTGTCTATTCTATTTTTCTTAATCCTGCCCGAAGCAATTCTTTATACCATTGATCCCTCTCCTATATGTATCATAGCACAGCATTCATTCTCCCCGAGAACGCGACATCCACGCCAAAATCGTGGTGAATTCCGAATTTGCTCATTCCGCCACCGCCAGCAAAGTCACCACGAGCATATATTGATACGTTGTGAAGCTTCCATTCCCTCGAAAATCACAAAAGGCTCTCATGTGTACTTATTCTTAGTGCCATGCCGGGGGGGGAATGCCAAATAAAGTAGAAATAATTGCCATTACCAGAACATATTGAAACAACACAAAAATTAAGAAGATATGCCCATCTGCGTCTTCTACCAGCAGGGCCGCTGCAAGTTCGGCGGTAAGACATTTAATTCTTTATCTCGACCCGGTATCAATTGCTAACCACATACAGATCGATGCAAAAACGAGCATCCAGGCGCCCAGTCCGCGTCCCCCTTTGGGGGCGGGGGGAATCGGTTTGGCGCTTTGGCTGGGGGAGGTTTTGCTGGTGCTGCTGGTGGTAGCGGCGCGTTTGGAGGTACGGAACGCATTTATTGCAATATCCCCTCCCCTTTTTGCTTCTATGCGCGTGGATGGGGATGTTTTATTGGCTTTGGCAGAGTTGAGCTGCTGTGATCTGGGATGTGGATGAATGCGAGCGTTGATGCCCGAGCTTGGTATTCGTTGGAGGGGGGTTGGGCAGGGAGAAGAATTGTCAACTGTCAACTGTCCATTGTCAATTGCCGACTAAAAGAGGACAAAACTTCCCCTCCAGGATTGCGGAGAGTTGTATTTGCCGCTGTTAGCTCTTGCTCTTTGATGGGCTGGATTTACTGCCGGATGGTTGTTTCCTCACAGGTCTTTTCTTGAGGCCAAACCATCCTTGCGATCACAGTCAAAAATCAGCATCTACATCAGTTTCGAACTTAAAGCATGGAGGATCAGGACATTGACATTTTTGTTCATCTAGGTCGAGCCAAAGACAGCATCAAGGACAACAAGTGAGTGCGCCCAAACGATATTCCATCTAGGCGTTGCTAATGTTTTCGAATACAGATATGCGCTGAATCCGGATGACATCAAAGCCGATCTGACCGCCGGAAAGGGTAGACCGGAATGGATCTTTACATGCTACGGTCCAGGCAGAAACGCTCCCATACAGCTTTTCGGAGGCCCGCAGCGGGAGCAGAGCTTCGAAGAGATGCGCGCGGTACACTATGCCGCAGCAGCAGCTGGAAATGCCCAGCAGGCAGTCCAGGACGCAATGAAGCTCTACGCTGAAACAGAAGCCCAGATACAAACCATCCTCAACGATACGGAGGGAGCCATCAGATATATCATAGAGGGCGAGAACACCCATCCAAACCGTATTGACATCATTGAAGGTAGAACTGGCCCTACACCAACCCCTTTCAGCCAGCCTGCTGCCTTCGCACAACCATCAGCAGCACCAACGACAGCAACCCCTTCACCATTCAGCCAGCCTACTCCATTCGCTCAGCCATCATCGTTGGGGGCAGCTGCTCAACCCGCCGCTCCCTTTGGACAACCTTCCGCGCCAGCACCTTTTGGCCAATCGCCATTTGCACAGGCTGCACAATCCCCAGCCAATCCTTTCGGCAAGCCAAGTGCAACCTCCTCCCCCTTTGCTCAGATCCAGCCGCAGAACCAACAACAACAACAACAAAGCCCTTTCGGCCAGCCAACAACTCAGCAGCCATTCGGGCAACCGCAGCCGCAGCCGCCGCAACAAAACCCGTTCGGCCAACCGCAACAGCAGCCAACACCCAGTCCCTTTGGCCAATCCCAGCCCCAAAATCATCCAGCGCTCGGCCAACCTTCCCTCTCCCCCTTCGCCTCCAAAACCCCCGCCCAACCCACAACCCAGCAAAACCCCTTTTCTGCCGCACCACCACCCCCTACCACAACCACCACCACCTCGATCCCCTCTACCGCACTTTCCCAAAAAGCCAAACCACACCTTAACCCCCTGCCCACCTTGCACGGCGAAACCCGCCGCGACCCAGTAACCAACCGCCTAATCTCCTGGAAGGGCCAGATGGTAAAATATGTCGACAACGAACCCTGCTACCAGCACCCAGACGACGCAGGGACGTTTGTGCGTATATTCTTCCCCGATGGCCCGCCAAAGCCGGAGACGCTGAGGGATACGGAGGCTAAGGCGGAGGAGTATACGCCCGAGATTGAGGCCGTTTATAGGTCTGTGAGGGAGCGCGGGGGGTTTGGGGGCGGGGGAAATGCGACGGTGAAGGTGCCGGAGGTGCCTCCTAAGGGGGAGTGGTGTGGATTTGATTTTTAAAAGGTTGCATTTGGACGAAGGGGAGTTGCGATTTCATATATTTAATTTTAATTTTTGAGGAGAACCATCCGTTGTTTTCTCCTTTGGGTGTGTTATACGGATTGGCCTGTTAAGTTTTTATTTCACTTTTATTTCACTTTTTCTCTCTGTATTTGTATTGACTTTTTGTCCTGGTATATTGGATACCTTTACTTCGTCTTCTTCACTCGTGCAGCTATTGTTTATAACTATACATGCATGTATGGACCCTGTAGAATTATGGTATAAATAAATGCTTATTGCGGGCAATTGCTGTGGGGAATCACTTCGTTACCCGCTTCCCCCTTTCAAGACAATTGATATAGGAGGTGAAAAGTTGCCATTTTGCAAGCTATATAACTTTCAACCGCTCTTTATGACCTGCTGAGCGACGTAGATGCGCAATCTACTGAGGCATATCCTACATACCACCAAAATGTAATATTCCACATAAGAAGTATAGCAGTTTTTAAATGTTTGAACACTTGTTCATTATCATTCCAAATTACTGGGGATATGTATATACATTTTAGAGTAACAAAACGCACCCTAATTCCGCCCGGCCGTGGCGCCGCTTTGTCTTATTTTATACCAGAACCCGACATCCCTTCCGAGAGCAAGGCAACTGGTAACAAAACTTTGTAACCCGTGGAATAATATCACACCCCCGATAACCCGTACTCATCACCCGTCCAATCCACCATCCCTTTTACGGGATGGAAATGAGGAGAGACCACATCTATGCGGCAATGGTAACCTCAACCTCAACACCAGCCTCGATGTTAATGATGATCTGCTTGACGGTCTCGGTGGGGGCGTGCAGGCTATTGTCAAGGATCGCATTCATTAGCACCGTCTCAATTTCTTTCCGAGTTCCGCAATTCAAAATAAAATAAAATAATAAACAAAAATCCCGTAAAATAACTCTCGACCCAAACTATATCCCCCCCCCCGCCGCCGAAACGAGCAAAGAAGACGAAAAAAAAAAAAAAAAAAAACCAATACTTACTCAATCAAACGCTTGTGGATGCGCATCTCGAACATATCCCAGGTCTTGGAACCCTCACCGTTGGGGGTCTTGCGGGTGGAGATCTTCAGGGTCTTGGTGGGGAGTCTGACAGGGCCCTTGACGTTGAGCGACTTGCTGCGCGCACGGTCGATGAGCTCCTGGCACACCTTCTCGAGCGAGGCGACCTTGCGCGAGGTGAGGGTGATGCGGATCTTGTGGATTTTCTGTTGTATTTTGGTTTCATGGTTAGTTACTTTCCGCGATTGGTGTGTAGGAGTTTGATTAACGGCGGTTTGAGGTATATGTCGAATATGGAAATGGAGATAGAAACACGTACGGGGCCTTCGCCGAAATCCTTCTCGGGCTTCTGGAACGACATGGTGATGGATTCTGGTCGGTGGTGTCTGGTTAGCTAGGTGCGGCGATATAGAGTATATGGGCTGCCGGGCGAATGGTCAGCAGGCAAAATTGACGTACAGTGATTTACCGGCGGATATGCCAATCAAGACCTGAACAGTGGGAGTTCGGTAAGGTGATGAAAGGCTGATACCTGTTAATATGTGTTTGGCGTTGAAAAAGAGACCAAAAAAAAGGTGAAGTCGCGATGAATTTTTGATAAGCGGGCGATTGTGGGCGGAAGTCTTGGCATTCGCTTAGCTAAGACTGCGGGTGATGACTAATCACTCCCAGGCTCCCCTCCAACTTCCATTTTGATATCGCGACAACAAGCATTGAACTGTGCATCTGCAATTATAATACTGGATATATGATCTTGTTCCCTCTCTTGAGGGATTCCTGTTTTCGCGCTTCTCTGTTGGCGGCTGGCAGAGAACACCACATTGCTGCCAAATGAAGGAGGAAGAAGAAAACACATAGTTGCATTCCTCATGGCGCACAGTTCTCTTCCCCCGCTGGCCCCCTTCCCCCCCGCCACAGTCCGAAACATCCTCCAGAATGAGGAATGGGGCGCCTGTTTAGATGCCTGGATAGCTCTTATTGAGCTGCGATTGAAGATATCCAAGGACGAATTTCAATCATCAGTTCCTAAAGATGACTCATCGCGCATGTTCCTGACGTCCTTCTTCCAGGAGGCCGCCGCTGGAGATGGCCTTGGTGCCGACGCAAAATTGAAAACGCTAAGACGGCTATGTTTTCTCCTTACAAGGCGACAGCTGTTAGAGGTTCATCCGCCGCCTGCCGAGCTTCTAGATTGGGAGTTTCTTGCATCCTTTTGCCGGGTGTATGCTTCCAGTCCCGCCATGAGGACGTTTTTGGCTCAGCTATGGGTCCAAGAATCGCAAGCAATTACCACCAGCATTGAAAAGGGCAAAGTGCTTGTCATGAATGCTCTATTAGATTCCAAGGCCGCAGAAAGCATAGCGAGGGCAGGCAAACATTTGCGATCGCTTACCTTCCTGGCGTTGGCGGTTCCCACGGCCGGTCTTGTTTTGATGACCGGCTCTGATTATATTGATACGCTTTTTGATGCATATAACAATAATCGTAACATGAACGCAACTTTCAAGAAGACTATTGTGGCCAATGCATATGTGGGCTTTGCGTCGCTGCTGAAGCTGGAGCCCCCTGCGACGTCTCTACTCCTCGATCAACTATTCAGTCTGAAATCCGCTGCTAAAGTGGACGTGAAGGGAATCAAGCGGGACCCAACATTGTTATCAGATATAATATGCAGTACCAATTTATTAGGGAAAATGGAGGTACTTTTTGCCGGTGCGAGCCAGAAAAGAGGACAGAATCTGGTCTCTTCGCTGCGCACATATCAAACTGAATGTAGTGCCTTTCATAGCCGGTACCAACGCGTCAAAAGGAGAAACGATAAAGGAAAGGGTCGTGCGGATGGTGAAGTCGAAATCGGCGCCCATGCCCAGGATATCCACATCCATCAAATGGCTCTAGTAACTCAAATCCATGACCTATTCCCGCACCTAGGCACTGGATATATTCTCAAACTCCTGGACCATTACGGCAACAGCGTCGAAACCGTCATCTCACATCTCCTCGAAGATTCTCTAGCTCCCCAGCTCCGGGACCTTGATGTCTCAGAAGAACTCCCACAGCCACACGGAACCTCATCATCCTCTCACAACCACCTAGCACCAAAACCCACACCACCACTCTCACCCTCTCTTCCCCCATCCCAACCACAATCCACCATTCCCCAGCGCAAAAACATATTCGACAACGCCGACCTAACCCGCCACACCACCCCCGCCGAATCCCTCCGCTACGGCCGCGCAAACCCCTACCAAACCGCCGACGACCTCCTCTCCCAGAAGCCCACTAGGGCAAACAAAGCCGCCATCCTCTCCGCCCTCGCTGCCTTTGACTCCGACGACGACGAGCGCGATGATACATACGACATGGCCGATGTGGGCGGCACCGTCGATGCCGTAGTGCCCGGTGCAGACGTCGATGCAGATGTTATCGCTGACAAACACCCCGCAACTGCACCTGCGTATGCGGATGTGGACCAAACCCTCTACGCCCACTACACAACCACACCATCCCTCTTCGCGCGCGACGCTGGCACGCGCCGCTCAGCGCCGCGCGCGCAGTTGCGCGAGGAGACGGGGATGACTGACGAGGCGATCGAAGGGTGGGCGGTGATGCTGGCGCGCGACCCGAAGCGGTTGGCGCGGATGGAGCGGAGTTTTGCACTTGGAGCTGGGGCCGGGGGTCTGAATCGACAACCGGAGTTGGCAGCGACGGCGTATCGGAGGCGGGAGGGTGGGGAGTCTGGGACTGGGACGGAGGGGGAGGAGACGGATGGTGGGGGCCGTGGTGGTGGCGGGAGGGGCCGGGGAGGGAGAGGGCGTGGTAGAGGTGGGGGCAGTGGTAGAGGGGGCGGGGGGAATGTAGCGGGCCCATCCGGTGAGCGGGATACTGCAATAGCGAGGCGGCGGAAGGATGCGAGTAAGGGGAGTCGGGCGAATCACAATCGCCGCGATCAGAGAGCGAAGAAGATGGCAAGGGGGGGATTGTAATGGCAGTATTCCTTTGCCGTGGTTGGGTTAGTGTGGATGGGGTGACCCTGCCGTTTTCACTTTTACTTCGTTACATATATTAAGGGTATTTGCGGTGATTGTAAATATGAATAAGAATATTTTATACTATAATCTTGTCATATCTATGAAAAGAGATGGGTACATATATGAATCAACGTACGTCTCTATCTAACTAACGGATCTTTTAGCGTATGTACGCGTCCGGGGTATGTAATGAATTATTGTGCAGTGCAGGAAGTTTTGCAACTGTACCGCTCAAGAAGTGGGAAAAACGAGCCCTTAAGCACAAATTCGGATCAACATGCTGCACACATCACACAGCCAGCGGTAAGGACTGGAAAAAAAGAAAAACAAAAGGAGAGACCCGCAAACCGAATAGGAGAGATTACAACATTAAGGAAATGACATAACAAGCACAACCCGGCCCTTCAAAAACACAGTCCAATCGATTGTATCAAAGAGAAACTTAGCAACAAGGTCTATACATTAATGAACATGGGGATGCAGCCCCTGCTCCGCAGCGATACTCTTCTGACACTCCGCCAACAACCTCGCCTGCGCCGCCACCTCGCCCAACCGCCCAATAACCTCCTTGTTCCCATCCAAGAAGGTGAAAATGGCATAGGGCACCTCCACCTCCCTACAAAACTGCATAACAAGCTTCTGCGCCTTGCGCAGATTATGTCTCGGCATGCGCGGGAAGAGGTGATGGATGGCCTGGAACTGGAGGCCACCGTGGAAAAAGTCCAACCACTGCGGACAGTCGACATCCATGGTTGTGCGCAGCATGCGTTGCGGGAAGGATTCATTCACGCCCAGGTCAGCAGTGGACATGGCAAAGTGTGAGAGAGTGATTTGCACGTGTAGCGGCATGGTGACGGCGTGGCTGATTAAGATGAAGAGGAGCCGGTTGGGCCAGTCGGGGATGCCCCGGTAGAGCACACCGTAGCCGAACCAGGTCCAGAAGACCAGATGGCCGAAAATTTCGAACCACCGGTGCCACCATGCGGGGCCCTTGCGGGGGCCTTGGCCGCGTAGAAGGTATTCCCAGCTGAGGCGGTAGAGGTTGAAGCGGCCGAAGGTGAGGATAGGGTAATAGAGATAATTTTGGTAGCGGATGAGGAATTTGGAGAAGAGGTCGTAGGTCATTATGCGGTCGTAGTAGGTGGAGCGGAGGCTGTCGAAGAAGCGGTGAGAAATGGCGAAGAAGGGCATGTGCTCGATGTCTGGGTCGTGTTCGGGGGAATTGGTGATGATGTGGTGGACGTTGTGGTTGCGCTTCCACCATCCGATGCTGAGGCCACCGATGTAGTCTGCGATGAGGATGCCGATGACAGTGTCCACGTGGAAATTGTGGGTTATGCCCAAGTGGCCGGCGTCGTGGACAGTGAAAACTAGCTGGTGCCAGAGGGCTCCAAGGAAAGCGGCAGAGGTGGCGTACCAGCCCCGCCAGAGGAAATAAAGGAACAGGCCCCCAAGGAGAGTGTATCGGACTGATTCTATGAGGTAGGCAAAGTAGTCACAGTCATAGAGGCCTTCTGCTTTGACTTGGGCGTGTAGCGCGCGGTATTTCCGGATGATGAAGTCCTGAGTATTGGCATCCAGGGATGGGTATTTCGCCAGATCTATGAGTATTTCTTCCCTGGTGCGGGCATCTAGGAAACCAGGTCGCGAATTTGGTTTCGAGTCAGTCGCGGTGTCCAGGAGATTGGAGGATATAGAAGAGACCGAAGACGCTGGTCCTCTTCGTCTGAATGTGCCTTCGACCGGTTCGAATATTGGCGAAGGGGGATCTGAGAGGTCCTGCTCTGAGGAATCCACGTCTCCAACTTCGTCAGAGGACATATGGGGATCATCTTTATTGTACGGGCGGAATTTCCCACCCTGGATAGGGGGTAGGAAATTCATCCAGCGGCCTTCGATGCGGCCAATCTGGTACGCATTCATCCGCTGGCGGGCTTCGGCGGAATGCAGACTAGAACAGTGTCAATATCGACTTTCGTATAATATTGACAAAGCAAGGAGAAACAGTATATATAGATATCCATACGCCGTGACTTCATCTGTAGCATCTCTCCCAACCATATGCATGATGGATTTATTCCCGCCGGGGTGGTAGGGGATCCAAGCGTCCACCTTGAGGACCTTCCCGTCCACAATTACAATGTGCCTGCCATCTGCAATGAGGCCCTCAATCTCTCGTCGGGAGAGGACTCTGTCATTTCTGCTGCGAGCTGCAGGTTTAGTTGAGTTGGGCGGCGTAGGGGAGCTCATAGCTGTGTGTTTGTTTGTATACCCTGTGGGGTAGAAACCGGTGGGGATGCGGGGTTTCACAGGGCAAATAGCGAAGGACAAGGAGAGGGGGGAGTGATCGCGGTCACCACTGAAGAGCGGGGGCCAGCGAAGGTGGAACGAATGCGAGGTGCAGCGGAGTTGAGGCAGAAGTTGAGTTGTTGATATGTTGATATGCGGATGTTTCGGGAACAGGGTTGCCTGATCATGTGATTGTCTATCAACAACCCCTTTTTCTTTTTTTCTAGATCTATAAACATTTCAGCAGTTTAACGGTTTTATTTGACGGTTTGCTTCAATTATCAATTTTTCTGAACATCCGGAATGGTCGATCAACATGGGTTTGTATAGAGTAGAAGCCGGTGTTGTGGGAGCTTCATATAGATATTTCCTTTCTACTCCGTAGGTTGCATTGATTAACTACGGCTTGATTGTAAGAAGTGGTCTGCCTTTATGAAATGTGATAATAAGTCTTATTATTATTATTATATATGCGCTTAAATACACGAGCAGCACAATATTCTCAATCTCTCAAATCTCGAGTGGTTGCGTACAGTACAAGCTCGCCGGCTCAAATGACGTGGGCAAGTTGAGCTAAGTTCCCAAAGCGGAACCAAACCCTAATTTATATCAACTCTCCCCGCCTGAACAACACGGTACATCACCAAAGACCCATCAACGGACAAACGTTTTCCGGAGAGTTTGAACCTGATTTCTCTCAAACGATTGCATTTATGAAGTGAAGCTATATTAACTAATATAGAGCTAGGTATGCTTCATTCTCTCTTTCCAATGCAACAATTGGGCAGTTTGGTACGAAAATGCGGGGCATTAATTTCAGCAACAGCACGAAACAATACATCAGACCAAAGTTGCGACAACACCATTGTAAATTTTGATAGACTTGTTAAACGAC
Organism: Blastomyces parvus; assembly: GCA_002572885.1. Lineage (NCBI taxonomy): Eukaryota > Fungi > Ascomycota > Eurotiomycetes > Onygenales > Ajellomycetaceae > Blastomyces > Blastomyces parvus. Next base: position 85,029 of record PDNC01000072.1, read on the forward strand.
CCACAACCCTTCCTACAGGGAGCTGAAAGCTAGGCATAGCTGCTTAGTCCCTCTACATGGCCGATTCATCCATAGTAAGTCGTCGTGGAACATGCATAGCCAGCTCCAATTCAACCAGCCCCTCTTGCTAACACATACGAAAAAACAAGATACCCTTATCAGATCTAGTCCAGCAATGGCTGGATTGGGACCATGTGCGTCTTAATTATAGAGGGGAGAATATGGAATAAATTACCTACCTGTAGATCTGCGGGTAGCGTAGTTACTGTCCTTGTCCCGGCCTTGTGGACTGATGGACATGATTGTATATAGGACTCTAAAACCCGCGCTGAAATCATCAGATTGCGTGACGAGATGAATGAAGGCGAGTTGGAGAAACGGTTGCGGAGACGTATGTACTCAAAAATTATTCGGGAGGGGGGTGTGGGGGGCCGAAATAGCCCTCAATGCATATTGCACCCCTGAACCCCCGAATCATCACCCTGTTTTCATTTACTTATATACATACATACTCAGGCATCGAATTCGGCACTGCCGGCCTCCGCGGCCGCATGCAAGCTGGCTTTTCCTCCATGAATGCCCTAACCGTCATCCAGGCCTCACAGGGGCTTGCCAAATATATCAAAAAGTCGCATCAGCAGTCACCTTCACAAGAGTGCCAGCAGCAGCAACAGCCTTCCGTCATCATAGGCCGCGATGCACGGTATAACTCAAAGCAATTTGCTATGCTGGCTGCCAATGCGTTTGCTGCTGAGGGGATCCGGGTGTTGTGGTATCAGAACGCGGGGCCGACACCACTGGTGCCCTTTGGCGTGTTGAAGAATTCGGGGGCTTGGGGTGTTATGGTTACGGCTAGTCATGTAAGTTTTCTTGTGTGGATATGTGTATATGGATGGGGGTGATTCAGGTGGTAAGGGATTTTATTTTTTTGGCTGACGGGATGTGTGATATTTGATAGAATCCTGCGAGAGATAATGGTTTGTTTATATCCGCACTTGTGGTTGCTAGTTGTTGGGAGAGACACTTTGCTAATATATATGTATGCTGGGTGTTTAGGATATAAAGTGTGAGGATTTCCATGTTCTTCTTTTTGAAGTCTATTACAATTGCTAACTGGTGCTATAGATACGCATCGAACGGCTGTCAGATCAATTCACCCATGGACGCGGAGATCGCAGAACTAATCGAAGAAAACCTGGAACCATGGCCAAACGCCTGGGACACAATGGACGAAAGCAAGTATCCGGCCTTAGATTGCTACGAGGATACCGCGACAATGTACTCTGACGCCGTCACCCAGTTTGTAGTATGTGTTATTCCCCTCTTTTAGCGGCCCGCATTCCACATTTCGCTCGTCTTTCCTCCATCGCTAATATAAGCTATCATAGGATTCCATCAAACTGGCCCCAGGCCGTCCAAGACCTTTCGTCTACACCCCCTTGCATGGTGTCGGGAATTCCATCATGTCACGGCTCTGCGAGCAGTTGGATATAAAGGATTTAATAACCGTCGTCGCCGAACAGCAAGAGCCAGACCCAGATTTCCCAACCGTCACCTTCCCGAATCCAGAAGAAAGCGGCGCGTTAGATCTTGCCATGAAAACCGCCGATGCTGTGGGTCATGATCTGATCATCGCTAATGATCCGGACGCGGATAGGCTTGCCGTGGCAGAGAAAGTTAAGTATGTATCGCCTCTGTTCCTTTTCCTTTTCCTGAACTCATTTATCATTATTGTTGTCATTTTCATGATACGCGACTTACGCTTGGGGGCCCCCATATTCCACGCATTTAACCTAACAATCCTCACCAGCGGCGCCTGGAAAAAACTCACCGGCGACCAACTCGGCATCCTCCTCGCCTCCTACATGCTCGACACCATAACCTCGCAACAAAAGCAACAGCACGGAAAAAAGAAGATCGCAATGCTCACCACCGCCGTGTCAACAAGCATGCTCTCCAAACTCGCCCGCGCCGAATCCTTCCTCGCCCAGGAAACCCTCACCGGCTTCAAATGGCTCGGCAACGTCGCTCAACGCCTCGAATCCTCCCCGGGTCTACCCCTACCCGTACCCAGCGACGGCGACGGCGAGGCTAGCTACACCGTTCCCTTCGCTTTCGAAGAAGCCCTCGGCTACATGTTCCCCGCCATCAGCTACGATAAGGACGGGCTGACGGCCGCGCTGGTGTTCGCCGCAGCCGCTGAGCCGCATTGGCGCCTCAACGAGGGGGTGACGCCGTACGAGAAGCTGATGCAGCTGTATGCGCGGTATGGGTATTTTGAGAATTTGAATACGTATTTCGTCTCGCCGGATGTGGGGGTTACGCGGAGGTTGTTTGAGGGGGTTAGGGCGCGGGTTGCGGGGAAGGGGTTGGGGGAAGGGTTGGGGATGGTCGGGCCGTTGCCAATTTTGCGCTGGCGGGATGTTACCCTTGGATTTGATTCTGGTCCCGCTGGTGCCGGCGGTGGGGCCGGTGATGAGGGCGAGCGGTTACCCGCCGATCCGAACAGTCAGATGGTGACGGTGTGGTCTGAGCGGGGGGTTCGGTTTACGTTACGCGGGTCGGGGACCGAGCCGAAGATTAAGAGTAAGTGGAGCCGCTTTGTGCTTTTGTTCCCTGTTGACTTTTGCCGTTCTATTCCCTTGCGCTGCATTCCAAAGTGACTGTCTGACTGACTGACTGGCTAACCTTTCCCCAGTATACATTGAAAGCTGCTCCGACTCGCGCGACGACGCGGTCAAGGCTGTCTGCGATGCGTTCATGGCCGTGCTGGAAGATTGGATTCGGCCCTGTGCGCCTGGTGTGACGTTTGCGAAGCGGATTGTAACATCTTCCGGGTTCGTGTTTGACGTACCTGGGTAGGTAGAACGAAAATAATTTTTTGTTTCTTTTTGATATATATATATCATATCCATTTGAAAGGTTGTGTATGCTCGATGATGGGCGACCTAGTTCATTGCACAGTGGAGAATATTTAATCAAATCTGTTTCGTAACATAAGCTGCCCAAATGGGTGGGTTTGGTGACGATCATGGTTTGTGGATACGCAGGTATGAACATTTCACCAAGTGAAATATTGTTGATTGAGGGTCGGTTTATGGGCATAAATACAAAAAAAAAAGGGGGAACTGGACAAGAACGCAAAAGAATTTGGCAAGGACAGAGAAAAAAGTAGTCAAAAGGAAATAGATGGTTTAAGAATACTCAGTGCATCATTCCCCACGGAGGCGGAAAGATAAAGCAGTATATTTGACAGAGATACATGGGGGTCAGTTGGTTAGAGTAGTACATTTGAGAGTAATGCAGGGCTGGGTGGGATATTTGCATATATACAGCAGGGCATTTTATGCGGGTTTTTTAGCGGGGAAATTTTTTATTTCACGTATTGTAAAGTTGGTGTAGTGTACTGTAGTGTAATGGGGAGGGAAAAATTAGACAAAAATAGAAAGAGATAAGACGCTGAAACAACAAGCTAACATACATCCCCTCCCACTTAGAAGTGAATAGGTTTCGAATATGTAGCCATAGCCGCCTCCTTGAACGCCTCAGACAGCGTTGGGTGCGCGTGACACGTCCGCGCCACATCCTCAGAGCTAGCACCGTACTCGATCGCCAGCGTGGCCTCCGCGATCATTTCGCCTGCACCGGCGCCGATGATATGCACGCCTAGGATCCGATCCGTCTCCGCGTCCGCGATGAACTTGACCTGACCCTCGCTGTCGAGGTTTGTCTTGGCGCGCGAGTTGGCGCTGAACGGGAAAGTACCGACGCGGTACTTGATACCGGCGGCCTTGATTTCGGCTTCGTTCTGGCCGACCCAGGCGACTTCGGGGTGGGTGTACATGACACTGGGGATGGCAGCGTAGTTGACATGGCCATAGCCCTTTTTGATGTACTCAACGGCGGCAACGGCTTCCTCCTCAGCCTTGTGCGCAAGCATGGGCCCGAATGTGCAGTCGCCGACGACGCGGATGTGCTGAGCCTTTGTCCGGTATTCCTGGTCGATGACTACGCGGCCCTTCTCGTCGACTTCGAGGCCAACCTTCTCCAGGCCCAGACCTTCGGTGTATGGTTTGCGGCCGATGGCGACAAGTACGACGTCAGCGTCCAGGGTTTGCTCCTTGCCGCCCTTGGCAGCTTCGACGTTTAGAACGATATTTTCGCCGCTGGCATCGCCGGAAGTGACTTTTGTGTTGACAAGGAATTTGATCCCCTGTTTTCCTAGGATCTTCTGGGCTTGCTTGGCGATTTCAGTATCCATTCCTGGGCCGCCGATTTGGCTTAGGAACTCGACGACGGTAACGTCTGCGCCCAGTCGGGACCATACAGAGGCCTAAGATACGTGTTAGAACCGGGTCCATTTAGGAGCGAGAGTGCCTGGAACAGTGATTAAGGGTTACCATACCATTTCCAGACCAATGATACCACCACCAATGACAACCATCTTTTTCGGCACTTTTGTTAGTGATAGAGCTCCAGTGCTTGAAATAATGCGCTTCTCATCGACGGGCAAGCCGGGGAACGGAGTGTATTCACTGCCAGTCGCGACAATGATGTTCTTCGCCTTGAAGACCTTCTCACCGCCTTCCAGCAGGTCAACCTTGACGGTGTTCTGGTCGACGAACGAGCCGGTTCCCTTAACATAGTCGACCTTATTCTTTTTCAGCAGGAACTCAATGCCTTTGGTGAGGGAGTCGACGGAGGAGTCCTTGGCCTTCATCATCTGCTCGAGGTTGAGCTTGACATCTCCGACCTCGATCCCGCGCTTTTTGGTGTCGTGGAGGGTTTGGTAGTATATGTGAGAGTTATTGAGAAGGGATTTCGATGGGATACATCCGACGTTCAAACATGTGCCGCCCAATTTCCCTCTTTTTTCGATACAGACAGTCTACCCGATGGTAAGCGAAGTTTCGATAGTTACGAAGAATACAACTAGAAACAAAAGAAAAAAACCAGAAAAAGAAAGAAAATCCGTTGCAGCGGGCGTCGCAATGAAGATCGGGGGAAATAAATACTTTTAGGCCTTCTTGACCAGCTTTTATGGCAGCAACGTATCCAGCAACACCGCCGCCTATTATAACCAAATCATGTTCGTCTATAAAGATGTTAGTACTGCTTGCTTCCGTCGTTGCTGCTGCTGGAGAGCAATTGCCAGCGCCTGAGAGAGGTCTTCTCACCTGAGCTGGTCGCGTAACCTCTTCTCGACGATCTAACCATATAGGCACCGGAGAGGGGAGCTGAGATAACTGATATATGTGATTGCGGGAATGGTCGGCTAACCGTCCTGCCAGCGGCGAGGCGAGGGTAGACGGGGCGGAACATAACTTCAACTCGAGGCTTTCAAGGAAAGGCTGCGGAAGTGGGGGCCAGGAAACCAGCGACGGGATATCCGCAGCAATATCAGACAAATAGAGGGAGAAAATAGAGGGAGGAGAAGCGCAATTGGCGAGCGGGAGGCGGAGGATGAGGAGATGTCGTTGTCGTCCATGCGGCGGTTGGAGTTTGTTGGGACGAGATGATGATACCTGCCAAGAGCTGACTCAGCAGCACTGACTAACTTGGCTTTTTTGATAGTCAAGACAAAACAGACGTGTATCCAGGCGGAAAGCAGGGAGAGTTTCTCCAGCTCATGTATGTTACTCTGTAGCTTAATAGGTGAGTGCCGCTCAATATTCCTATACGGTGGGAAATGGAAAGGCACCCGAAGTGCTGATTGAACCTCCAGGGCTGTTCCCATCGTTGATGCATATCCATGCTCTGTACAGTACAAAATTTCTCCAAGGCTTCAATATATCAATCTACTCATTAAATGATTGATAACTGATAGCTCCTGTTTCTCTGATGTCTTGCTCCAAATATCCCCTCAATTGCTATAGCACAGTTCAACCCTGAACAAATATGCCGCTTGTGGCCGAGAGTTCAGTTTCGGCCGAGTGGGTCGATGAGCGGACGACTGCCGTTCACAAGGAGCAATATTCAAACGAGAAACGAGGGAAGAAAACAGAGAAAGGAGCAGGAGATGGATGTTGTTCAGTTAATTCTACAGAGCCCCCGCATATCTTGTTGGGGCCTTGCGCTCGCGCCGGTGGAATAGAAAGCCAGTGGAATTCCTAGCTGATCGCCATTAATTACCATCATAAATCTCAATTCAGATATTATTTTTTCCTATGCACCATTTCTTTTGTCCCGCTTCCTCATGTAGGTTCGACAATCAAATGGTTGATGCTGAATCAATCTTCTTTTTTTTGAGGCCTCCAGCTACGCTATCCCATCCATGAACCAACCGGTGCAGAATCCAAGGCAGAATCCAGGACTAGTTGCTTGTGAATGCTCTCGACAAGTTAACGTTGGAAGTCTGTGGACAAGGCTTTAGTTTTGACTTGGATCTTTTTTTTCCTTTTTTTTTTTTACCCTTGTTGGTCTTCTCCAGCTTGCTTTCTTCTCCTGTTCATCAGGCTCCAAAGTCCAACCCCCGATCGTTCGCCATGAGGTTCTGGCCAACTTACTGGACCACGTCATTTGCAGCAACCGTTTTGCGGGATTAGGCGCTCGCTGGTAAAACAGCCGGGCGATTGGGCATTAGTCTGCGTTGCTGTGTTATGCCGGCGGGTGTTGGGTTGGGTTTTGTCCTGGTTGGTGCAAGTGGAATCCAATAGGAAGGGATGGAATCGGCTTTGCAGCAATTCTGCAGTAGGAGTCCAGGTGGTTGCAGGAGGCATTGCTGCTGTTGGCTTTGTTCTTATTCTTGGTATTAATCTTTATATTGTAATCTGAGCATGAGATTCTGGGGAAGTAGGCTGGTTTCCCGCTCATATATCAATCCCAGATTCCGTTGCTTTGACGCAGGAGTGAAATAACTGATCATAAGGGATTTCGACGTGGTTTGCCTATGTCCATATAAATACTATATAAGTTATCCGTGTTAGATTGTGTTGACGCAGGTTGCCGCTCCATCTGCGCCAGGTGTTACTTGATATACGACATCCGTGTAAGTGCAGCTTTCTTTGTACGCCCCCAAGCACACGCCGACAGCACATGTATGTACAGCTAACCTCCCTCTGGACGACATATTATACAATACCACCCAGAGTTGATAGCTCAAGGGACAATTTCTCACGATGGATGCGTCCACCGTCGACACGCGAAAAGGAGGCGCAAGTCATGCAGCGCAATCCTTCTCAGCCTCAACTTCCTCGACTTCCGCGCAAACCAAAACTCGCAACCGCGCCCAAAGAAGGTCGTTCAGGAAGGCCAAAAGTAACAATAACAATGCAGTGAGCGAGAATGAAAACTCTCCCTCCGTCTCCTCGACAGCACAGAGGGCCGGCAACCAGAATTGGAACAGACCTAGCAGCGCATTACCATCTATAGACCAAGTGCGAGACCGTCTCGGGACCGGACCAATGTACAATATACCATTCCCGCCAGTGGTTCCTTCAGTGCAGGTACAGCCTGCGTCGGCCCATCTACTAGCTATAAGGACAGTTGAGCGGCCGAACCAACCTCCTGTGCCTTTACCAGCCCCTGGACAAGCCCATGACACGTCGTACAGGCGCGATGATGGCTCGACCCCAGCCAGGGCGTCGGTTACATCAGGATTCGTGGAGGCAGTGGCCCCTAGTACGGCAATCTATCCTGAATATCTTGAAGAAACTCCTGAATATATGCTACATTTGACTGCCCTTATTGCCGAACCAAATACCCTCGAGAAGGCTGGGTATGTTCTCAACCCGCTTTCAATTGAGGACTTTGAATTGAAGAAAAGATGCTCTGGATGTGGCACGAGTGAGCGCTTTTTTTTTCTTTCTCGCCTGTTTTCTTGTTTCCTCTTGATCGCCCTCTGCTTCCCACATGTATAATTGATGGAGCTGACGGATAGAAAGCAATGGCGAAACTTATGCGTCTGAGAGAAATGGCGGTGGAGAAGAAGGAGAAGAAAGCATCCGAGGATCGCCCAATAAAATCAGACCATAATGCGGGTGAGGATAAAGAACCCTCACAGACGGAGAAAGGTGATGGCAAATGTGAGAACGATGGTTCCAAAACAACACCGAAGAAGAAGGTTCTTCACTGCAAGTTCCATCCGGGTACACCGATGGGGTATGCGAGAGGAAAGGTATGCCATATCATCTCTTACCTTAGCAGCGTAAAATATGCTGGGTGCGACGAAAATTATGTGCTTAATTTCATCCACTTACCAAGAGAAAATTTCATGAGCTTATTTACTTAGATATGGTCGTGTTGTCGCCAACCCATGTCCGCAGATCCTTGCAGCGGTGCTGCGCAGCATATCGCTCGCTTTTATCTTCCGGGGCAAATGCAGAGACTCTGGCAGTTCTATCCAACGCCAAATACGTTCTCTCCAGATACCCGTGCCGCGGTCGCCATTGACTGCGAAATGGGACAGGCGGCGTCAGGGGATTCCGAGCTTATCCGGCTTACGCTGATAGATTACTTCTCATCGGCCGTGCTCATTGACAGTCTTGTATATCCAACCGTGCAAATGGAGCATTACAGGACGCGATTCTCTGGCGTCACTAGCGGCGATATGGAGAGTGCGAGGAAGCAAGGGACTTGTATTTTAGGAAGAGATAGTGCTCGATTCGCCATGTGGAAATATGTTGGACCTCAGACTGTTGTTGTTGGGCACTCGGCTCATAACGACCTGGAGTCCTTGCGTTGGATCCATCCTACGGTCGTTGATACGCATATTATCGAATCCTTGTTGGAAAAGGAAAAGAAAAGCGAATCAAAGAAGGATGGCAAGGAAACAACCAAGAAAGATCAAGCGGCACCTCCAGCCAAGAAATCTGACGGAAATGAACATGAAGCTGAACATCAACTGGATAAAGAACAGGGGCAGAAGACAGGCACAGGGAGCAAAGAACCCGAGGAACCGTCCAATCCCAGGGCGAACTCTGACGAAACCCGACCTGACAAGGCCAAACAGGGCCGGCGCAAGATGAGAATTAAAGGAAGTGGTACACTGTCACTCAAGACTCTTGCTAGAGAGAGACTGGGACGGGATATTCAAAATGCAGGAAATAAAGGTCATGATAGCCTGGAGGATGCGCTTGCAGCTCGAGATCTGGTCCACTGGCATATCGTTAATAGGGGAAAGGTTGGATTGGGTGATGGGCAGGGAGCGGTTGTTTAATCTTCTTGCAATCTGGAGTGAGGGGCCTATAGGATAAGGTCGTATAAATTGGCAATTATTTCGATGCAGAGACAGACAGTCTGACCTGTCAGAAATAGATATAATCTTGTGCTTCTTCCCACGCAGCCGCATTACAGTTGCAAGTTGTTTAGCTGGCGAATCATGGCGCATAAGCACATCGATAGGCTTCAGAAAACAGCAATAAAGGGATTTCAAAATATCCAATACCGTCGTATGGGAGAAATCATCAGTAGCAGCGAGCTGTTCTTTTGAGGCCTACAATGCAGCTTCGACCAATGCTGCGGGGTTTACGTCGTCGGCCCAAATGCACATTTAATTGGTCGTATGTAATTAGATCCTAAAACTTTGCCAGCTGTTCGCTGGGTGTTAGACCTCGAGCCTTGCGTCAGGGGGGGGAGGTGGAAAAGAGTGTTGGCAAGAAGTATAAGAAAAAAGGATCTGTTCCGGTTTCTCGATCTGGTCTTGTTTCTTCCACGTTAGTTATCTCTGCTGTCTTCTCTAGTTCCGCTCTGTTTCTATTCTTCCATCCATCCTAATTGTCTCCCCCTAATTGTCTCCCCCTAAGGCTCTTCGAATTCTACCCTCTTTGATCTGCCTATCACAAAGGCAGACACCGTGCCGGCCGGACGGGGCAAACTCGCCTCCCCCGTCTGGCTTGAAAGCAATAGGAGCCTTAACGTTTGCTGTTAATTCTACGGATATAAAATTGCCGTGCGAGGGAAAGCAACGTTCGATTTAAGACATACCTCCTCCATTCCCCTGAATCTATAGGTGGTTAAAATTTCCGCCACTAGCGATTCTCAGCCATGGTCTTCTTATTCTTCATTTCCATCTCCTCGAACCCCGCCATCTGTGCCTTCTTGGCCATTCCCGTGCCTGATTTCCCCTCTAGGTGCTGAAGTAAATGAATTCAGGCACGAAAGTGGCCAACAAGGCGGAGAGGAGGGGGTTCGAAGAGATGGAGATGAAGGGGACGAAGAACAAAAGAACGCAGACGCTCCGTACCTGTTCATCGAACCGGAATGGTTAGATATTCGATTCCCAGGGCCGATACCACAGCACCAGCGGCCCCTGGGACGAAAACGCGAACGGGAGCCATCTGCGGAAATAAATTCTGGGCTTGACTTTGAGCAAGAGGCGTCGATGATTGCGGAGTCGAAGCAGGGGCTGGGGCCCGGTGCGCCGAATCCCCTTCGGTTGGTACTCGCAACGCCTGGCTGGACGGATGGAACGCCAGGACTGAAAGACGATCAGGGATCATGGAACGGAAGTGGTGATTTCTTCGACGACGGCGGCTACGCCTATTCGTATAGCCCTTTGGGGTCCTCGGGAAATCTGCTTTTCCCATCCAAATCACCTAGTTCGGCGTCAGATTTAGATGCAGGTATACTCGCTCAGCAACACATATGTTCCGAATGTTCATCTGCCTTTGAGAAGCGATGTGAGCTCAAGTAAGAGATTGCCATGCCCCCGGTTGGATTTTCCTTCCTACTATTCCTTCCGCAGAAAAGGACGTACATGCATGGGTTTGTTTTCTTTAAAACTAATGATGCGGATGCAGTTCCCATATGAAAAAGCACACTCGTCCATATAAATGTCGACATATGATTGCGGGGAAGGGTGAAAAATGCCGCAAAGCATTTCGATATTGCAAGGACCTCAGACGACACCTTAAGTGTAAACATCCGGACTCAGTCTCGGATTTCACGCCGCTGTATTGCCCAGTTCATGGATGTAAGCATTCGAAGGGAAGGGGGAAAGGAATGAGGAAGGATAATTTGGACAGACATATTAAGGGACAACATAGGGATGTATGTACACTTTGGCGGAGAGGGCTGGTATGAGCGGAAGCTTTGCGGGGACGTTTATATGTATCTATGGGTGTGTTCATCGTTTCTAGTAGTATGCGGAGATCGGATGGTTTGTTGATATAAAGAAATTTACTTGTTTGATAGAGTTGACCGCGCTATCCTCAAAAACTTCATTCAGTGTGTGGAAAACGAGAAAATGAAAAAAATGAAAGAAAATACAATTGTTATCGGCGTGGACTTAAAATCCTCTGTTCCCAGATGCAAATCAATTGATTTTGATTGCCTTTAATAGTCAAGTGCAGCATACAAAAGGTTAATGGTAAGCACGGAGGATTGGGAGATCGGATAAATAGCAAATACACTCTGGGCAGGGGTCAGTCTGCGGCGTGGAGACAGTCTGCGGCGTGGAGATAAACTCTCGAAAATCTTTTGACTCGAAAGCAGGCCTCACTAAATGTAACGAACAGTAAAGGGTGACTGAAGCGAGGGTTAAAAAATAGAAAAGACATGGACGTATAAAGTAAGAACTATGTTTGTTAAAGGCAAGGATTCTCCACGGTGAGGCCAGTAATCGATCGGCCTGAAATCAACTTAACAAACTCTGATGCTGTTGTTTGGTCCGCTGAAAGAAACATCTTTGACACGGCTGTAGATGTATTTTATGTAGGAGGCCCCTCCAGACCGGCTTGGGGTTAGTCCACAGAAAGAGCCACTTTTAGGGTCGGTATTCCTTGCAACATTCCGGTCCCCAGATCTCTCCAATTGCGTGTAAGAGGAGCGATTGCAAACTCCAAAGTAGTGGTCGTGGCATTTCGCAACGTAGCATTGGTTAGGTGCGATATTAAGTCTCGACTCTCCAAATAGCTTGTTGAACTGGGAGTGGACCTTTTTAAGCGTATCATGGCCACCACCACCCGGTCGATTGCAGCCCCAATCCAGAGCCGTAGTTGTGGATGCTAGTAGGGCGACAACGGCGGCTCCGGAGATTTTCTGGGGACAGTCAGCTAACAAAACTCATCGTATAAGGAATAATGCCCGGGTGCTGGTACCATCTTGGATAATTTAGATCTTTGTCCGGCTTGAGGAAATTGTGCTTAGAGTACGATCACACCGTGTCCGCAGATTGTTTGAATCTAATACGAGTAAGTTAGTCTGGTTTGGGCAGAACATGAGGGATAAAAAGAATATATTACCTCAATCGATAGCTCTCCTGATGTGAGATATTGAAAGAAAATTATAAAATGTAGAGGGAACCCACCTGTCTTTATACCGGCAAGTCCCTTTGTATTTTTATACCCCTGATCTCGATTTCTAGAGGAATTGGGATCAGGAACAAAAGTAGATTCCCGAGTTATTCTTCGCACGGAGCTTGAAAACCACGATCGATGCTCCACTCTATAATAACAATCAATATATTGGGCAGAGAAAATCCCGCACATTGCACATGCAGTGTGCTAGATAAAGTACATACATGTTAAATATGTACATACGTAAGACGAAGCGTCATTGAATTAAAGTAAGCAATCATCGGGTATAACCTCTAGTTGAAACTGGAGATTATATCATGGCTATTCATTTTCTAGTCACCTGGACTAGAAGTGAACCTAGAATTGTCCTGCCGCAACGACATATCAATAAGTTCTGGACGATCACACCCAGGAGAGGCCCCTCGACATTTCTGATATCTCAACTCGCTCGGCCTGTCGGCTACCTAAGCCACGAAAAGAGTAGCCAGCAGGGTAAAGTAGCTGAATCCAGAATCCTAGGAATTTCTGCATAATCAGGATGCAGATGCTTAGCTTCTATTCAGCTCAGGATGCAGAGATAGGTTACGCTGGTATCGCTGTTCAAATTTTGACGGCTTAAATTTGTTTTCGTAGCTTGAAACATAACTGGGTAACTGGGTCTCAAGAGAATTTATGTTGAAGACCTAGATATGGAGAGGAATTGAGACGACCAACGCCTTTAGAAAGCATTGAAAACGGTGGAACGAATTCCAAGGCATAGCAGCGGGGAAACTATTTGCTTTGCGGTGGGAACCTCTTAACCGTCCGTTAACGGGTCTTCGCGGCCTTTCCGTTCCAGAACGAGTCAATTGCCCCAGAATGAGAATTCGACCAGCGGCGGAGTACGGAGTATCAGGGAGACGTCGGCCGAACCAAGGCGGCGGGCGAGAACGAGGATGTTCCCATGCTTCACCTCCAGGGCAGGAGATATATCGCGCCGATCAAAGCGCGATCACACCCAAGAACCATCCGCGATTAAAATCCGGGATGAAGCGGAATCGACTACCTAAAGCACTCAGTCCTCTATGCTTTGTTTCGTGAACTTCCAGACGTCCTTCATCGTTGATGTTCAACCGCCGGCAGCTCCTCAGTTGATTCTCCCGATTCTGGGGCCACCCCCACAGATGTCGTGGTACATCATTCTGATGTCGGGAACGGCGGCAGCCCCGCATCGGGGTATCTAATAGGGCTCCGGGGGAGTAGCCCATTAGCGGAGGTAATTTGTCGTTGCAGTTGGTAGTTTCCTTGGTAAGTTCTGGTCAACAGCTTCTGTCCGTCCATAGCTTGGGCGTGGATAGAGAGTTTCAGAACACCCATAGTTTTGAATAGTTCGTCCCAGAAACGGAAGATGAACTATGGACTCTCGATCAAACAAAAATAGCGATGAGAAATGCAGAGTAGATGTACGAATGGGCTGTGACGAGCCTGATTATTTCGCCTTGATCTGCTATGACTGTCGCGGTGGGAACTAAAACTGGCTCCTTGCGGATATAGAATTCTTTCAAATGAATGCCCCTTTCCCCTTTCCCCTTTCGATCCGCTGTAGGTATGGATTTATAGGAGTCATAGGTTTTACTCAGGGGAATTTTAGGGCAGAGGTTGGTGTGGTCTGTATTGGTTTTGGTCCTTGCATCCAGGAATAGTAGTGTTTTACCAATACCAATGTTTCCCTAATTTCACGTCCCCCTAATTCCAGGATGAGCGGTTGAAGGGTCCGGAAAAGTGGTGTCCAAGAGGTGTGACAATTGTGCGCCCGGCGAGGCTTTACCTATTCTCCAAACATCGATTTTCTGAACAATATATTAAAGTTGTAGAAACTCTGATAGCTGTACTGCCTTTGACTGTTAAAAGAATGCCCCAGTCGACAATCGCGGAAGATGTCCATGGGTTAGGTTGAATTCCTTCCGCGGCGATAATGAGTCCAGATAATTTGTCGCGGCCACGTGGGATTCGCATTGGATGCGGTGGCCTGCAAGATAACATCTTATATCCAGCTCTCAGATCAAGCCTCCTCCAGTGACTTACGATAAGTGAGAAGAAGATTATTGACAAATGTGGTCATAAAATCCATCGACAGTCGACGAAGGTTAGGATAACGAAGCGCTGGAAACAGGCTGGCCAAGCCGGAACCAAAAGAAACGAGCAGCACCTGCCAGCTGAGCTGTATCGAATTCGAAACATGGGAAACTCATCTAGTTTCAATCATCTGAATCCGACGGAGCTCATGACTGATATCCAGCCTCGTGGCATAGTTCTAGGCTTCATCCAACCGATATCCATTCGTTCAATTAGCGGTCTGGCGGCCATCCTTCGCACATAATCTTTCGGGATGAAGAATTTCTCCTTCTTCACACGTCGATATACAGGTGTCCTGGTCCTCTAGCAATTTTCACCCTAGAGCCAGTGATATTGTTCTGAACTCCTGGATACTTAGGTAGTGTTGGTATTTCCAAAAAGAAACCCTCACCTCCATCAAACAAGAGTGACGTCTCGAAGTTCCCATTCTGGCGCCAGTGCGGTTATAATGCGGCTGGCGGCATCGGGCTCCAACAATAAGCGCCGGGCTAGCTCAATCGGTAGAGCGTGCGGCTCTTATGTCACAATATCATGTGACCGCAAGGCTGCGGGTTCGACCCCCGCGTTCGGCTTTCTTATTTTTATTCTTATTTTTATTCTGATTTTTTTTCAATTTCATATCATTTCATTCTACTTGATTGTGTCTGTTGATATTTTTATCAAATTCCATTCCCGGATTTTCGAATAAGTTCCGGTTGGACTAACAGCTACTTAGCCTCCTCTTTAGGGGGTGTGCTCGTACCTCCCGCACAGCTGATTTCTCCCCACAAACCCCAACATCTGACCTCCACGCCATCAAAAATCGCTGCAGCATGAGCAGTGCATGGTTATTTGCAACTAACATGGAAGTCCTGGAGGCTGCAGGTCAAGGATAAGCAGCGCGTGTTAGCCTGTGCACTATACGTGGCCGTCCCGTCCAATGGATTTGAAACGTGCACGATCGATTTCATGCTATCCGCCCTCAACAACTGCAGCGAATTCACCATCTGTCCCGCCTCTGGATGTCCAAGGAACTAAATAGATATGGTGACTCTTTGCCATGTCCTTCGAGAACTCTGATACTCTCCGCCTGTCTTGTCGTTGGTACAGCCTCTCTGTAGGCTTCCATGAAGCACCAAGACACGGCCAACTGGGTCCGAGAATGGGAAAATGCAATATCAAAAGCATCTATGGCCTAGGGACAGCCAATTCACAGGCTATGGCTGTAATGACCCAACCTCACACGCCCCCATCAGTCCATTGGCCCTTGACCCGCTGACGGAACCTTCGAAAACTAACGGATAGTCCCTTCTGTGTGGCTTGGCGCCTGCGTGAGGTTATTACATCAGGCATCTCAACGGAGCTCCGTTGTTCGGTTTCGAATGATCAAAGCACTGCCCGCGTCATGACACAATCAAATGAATGCTGGCAGCTACGTTTGTTTGTGGACTTAGAAGATAGAGAGTGCGGTATTTGCTATATACCATCTGCTCATCATCTACCACAGTGTGCGTTTCGCTTTTGCCAGCCGCGGTTTACTTCAGCGACTATCGCTAAAGCAATGCGCTACCCTTGCACCGTTCAACTTCTTAACTCCCGTATTGCATCGCGGATTCAGTGACATATGAGCCAACTCGCCAGTTGCTCCGCTCCGCTCCGCTTTCTTTTGCAAAGCTAACCTGGAAGAAATAGCTTGTTCGTCATGAGTTTTGGGTTCTCTCCTTCAGACGTCTTCAAACTGATCGAAATATGCCATTATATCGTCGTTAACTGCCGACATGGCCCTACGAGTGCAGCGCAGGCCATTACTGGGCTTCGTGAAGAAGTGCTGGATTTTGAGGATCTTCTGAGACGCTTCCATCGCATTCTCGAAGAGACGGATGAAGTATCCTGCATCGAACTCCGCGGGGTGGAAACTACGTTAAGAGAATGTCGAACGCACTTGGAAAAATATTCCGTTTTACAACAGCAGTCCTTAGGAAACGACCATCTCGAGCCGCCAAGGCCGCGCCTGAGTATCCGCAGGTCAAGGGAGTTTCTGGTGAAATCGAAAAATGCGACCCGTTTGGGAGGGGAGGTTGTCAGGCACTTAGCATGGGGGGAGAAGGACATTATAGCTTTGCAGGAAAGAATCGAGCGGCATAAGCAGTCACTGGGATTGTATCTCACTGTACTAGAAAGGTTTGGGTTATGTCATTCGCAGCGAAAACTTGCTGGAAATTTGGTGGTTCTGACATGTGCTCAGGGAGAAAACCGCTGGTATCGGGAAAAGACTGATGAGCATGGAAAAGATGCTTGCGGAATTGCGTGCAGAGTCAACATTGATGCCAATCAGCGCGCCCACCCACTTAGCTCGGGGTGTTTCCTTCTCATTCCCAATCGATGCGGGCATCACATACGCAACGGATCGATATCAGGCAATTCTAACTGCCGTGGAACGTCAGAGAGAATTCGCCATGTTGGAGAGGAACCGGGCAGAGGCTGGCGAGGACGAGGAGTGGGAGACAATTTGCGACCAGCTTGATCTTTTCCACCGTAGGGTACTAAACGCCATAGAACGCAAGGCAAACGCTTCGGCTCAGCATGGAAATGGATCTTGGGCTTCCCACTACGAACTCAACAAAGCTCTCCTTTCCCAAAATGCGACTGCGGCGCCACTGAAAAGAGCTTCCACTGAAAATGATGCTAGCTACCACGAGCCAACAAGCCCACTTCCTCCCCTGTATGAGGAGAGTGGAGATCGGTTCGAAGCTGGATCAACAGTGTCTACAGTGACTGCATCAACCTCACCCTTGCCTTCAGTGTTCTCATTTAACCCGCCTTCGCGAACTACAACGACAAGCACTGTTGACAGCATAGATCCTCTAATGGTTAACACTAATGTTTCGGGCATGAAGCGCAGACCCTCCTCTACTATCCGTCGGGAAAAACTAAAACACGAAGAACAGAAGCTCCAAACGCGGTCCCCTATCTCTCCATCGAGTGAGACGGAGTCGTCGCATCGCCCTAGCTTTGCATCATCAACTGGGTCGGGAGGACAAAGGAATTGGAAAACTCTGCAGTTGGATGGTTGGGTAAAAGTGTATGTTAGCCAAGTTCCATTTCTACGGTAATTGACTAATCCACGTTCCCTGTGGTAGTCTTTGGGACGGCTGTCCCGCTCCAGTTTACTGCGTTCTCGAAGCAGGTCATCGCAGTGACGGCCGTTTGTACGCTATTAAAGCGGTTGATCTTCAGGGTTCTCCACGGCAACTCCCCATCATAAAATGTTCGGGTAACGCTATTTCCGTCCTTTCAGCGTTGGAACAGCAGCTAAAGTGACAAGTAGTATCATCAGCCGAGCGACGGCCGATCCCCCACACGGAACCGCCAGGCCCTCGTGATGACCCTGCAGATGCTTTTCGCGTTTATTTTGTTAAGCCTCCGATTATGAAGCGGGGAGAAGAAAACGTTCAGTATTTCTTCGAGAACCAAAAGGGTATGCTTGATAATGCGAACGACCCTGTATTCGATTCAAAGTTTGACTAGTATCTCTAACACTTTGATCCTCCGTGGTAGACCAGTTCAGTTTCCAGAGTTTGATATACGGCCAGAAACTTATATTGGCTACCGTCATACAAAAGATTTCTTCTGCTCAAGGAAAGGAATCAGATCGACAGTACATTCGGATATGGGAAGCTACGTCACCAGGACATCCTCGATCGCTTCTGTATTTCGCTTCTGCGAGGTCCAATCGGAAGCACATTGAAATTAACGGTATTTAATTCTATTGGTGAGAATCATGGAGAATCAAGGTTTTGTCGCTAACCCTCCTCTTTAGAAAAAGAAATTATGCCCAACTACAAAACTTCGTCACGAAACAATGTTCTTGAACTGAAACTTCTTTCTCCAATGCAGCATTTGAAAATTACATTTTCATCTCCTGGAGGTATGTATCCTATCCACCCTTGACACAGCTTGATCCTTCGAAAGAACGATGATTGAGCCTCATCATATTAGCAATTCTGATGCTTTCTCTCTCCATAGATCTGCAAGATTTTGTCCGTGCTCTGTTTGCCGCGGGCCCTATGCCAAGACATAGCTGACAAGGTCATGGATCTTCCTCGCGTGGCGTTTTTAGCCTGGGTCCCCTTGCTACCTCGTGGTTGTTTCCGGGCATCTGTATGGGCGGAATAACCCCTGACAGCTTCCAATGTTTTAGCTCTTCCTTCCGCCCTCCTATTTCTTTTCAAAAGATCACAAGAATAGTTGTCGGCAGTGCATCGTATGTCAAAGGAGGGGCTATGCACATTGCACAAGATTTCAAGACCGATGGAAATTCATTCTTTGCCCCCTGTTTTCTGCAAAGTTTGGGGCTTGGGTTTCCATCGTCGGTTACCATCTGACAGCATGCAACCGCTCTACTCCCCATGAACCATTGGCCGCCGCATTGGATGCCGAGATATTCTCTGGAGCGTTCGAGCCTTGGCCAAGCGGCTTTGTTTCCAGGCCGAGCTTCCCGCTTCGCGATTGTGGCAGCTTCTAACTGACCATAGCTCCATACAAGAAGATAAGACCCTCTCGCATTCACATTTGACCGAAGGAGACCTCCGTGCCATGAACCCTTCCAGAACTATTTTACATATGCGGCTTTCAATGGGGCTGCAGTCGTTTTTATTGTTATCCTATTCTCGACGACATAATCGCCAGTGATGAAATTTCCTATAGGTTTCAAGATCAAGAATCGCACAGTTAACTTCAATCATATTCCGGTGCGTTACTAGATCATTAAAGTGACCGTTCGGACTCAATTAATGCGTTAAATCCTACAGGACCTTCATTTAAGACGCCGTCGAGTCTTTGATGAACTCGATGCCACCCACTTTCAGGCTCTGGTTGTGTTTGTTGCCGGCGTAGGCTTTTTCACAGATGGATACGACGTATGTAACGCACGCCTATTCGAATGCAGTCCTCGAGCAGCAGTATAAACAAGCTAACACTTCAATATCACTTGACAGATATTCGCCGTAGGGATCATAATCCCCATGCTTTCCCATGTCTACTGGCATGGAGCGATGCCCTCGAGAATCGAGACTGCTATGCGGGCTGCCACACTCGTCGGAACCATTATCGGCCAATATGCATTCGGTGTTCTTGCGGACCTTTATGGCCGTCGCAAGATGTACGGGCTTGAACTGCTGGTTGTTATCGTCGCAACGGTCGGGGTGACAATGGCTTCGGAGGGCGCATCGAAATCAATGGATCTTGCTGGATGGCTAATCTCCTGGAGATTCCTAATGGGGATTGGGATTGGCGGTGACTATCCTCTGAGTGCAGTGATAACGTCTGAATTTGCTCCTACCAAGTCTCGTGCTCGAATGATTGCCACTGTTTTCTTTATGCAGCCATGCGGATACCTCGTCGCAACGTTGGTCGCCCTTTTTGCTACACTGGCGAATAAGAATGGCCTCCCAACCAATATCCCTACAGATGTTGACAGTATAAGATCATGCACTGATGACGAATTATGTCGACGGACCATAGATAGCATTTGGCGCTGGGTTATAGGAATAGGGGCCCTCCCCGCTGCCGTTGCAATACTTTTCCGAATTAGTATCCCTGAGTCCCCCAGGTATACCATGGAAGTTCTAAACCGGCCAGACGAGGCACTGGCAGATGTGAATGAAATGGGATGGAAACGAGCAGCTCGTGTTTCACCTCGCCGTACACTCGACCTCGAGATGCAAACTTCCGAATCAAGAAGTCTCGCTTCCGAAAATATTCCTAACACGGCGCAGGCGGCATTCTCAAACCAAACAACAGCCCAGGGAACTGCTAATGATATCGGCAATCACGATCATTCTAAAGCCCCTGAAGTAGCCGATGATCGGGTATCAGGCGAGCTTGGCGGAGATGCGCGCAACAGATCAATGCCCAGTCTAAACCCTCATCCCCCCCGCTCAGGAGCAAGCTCTATAACTACAGTCGATGAACCCGCAAGGCCATCTACCGAGGACGATAACGATTCAGACATTGGCGAGGAGAAACCAAGCCGCTGGACACGATTCTACACCGGCTTCATAGAACACTTTTTCACCAAAGGCCACTGGCCCACTCTATTTGGCACCTCTCTCGCCTGGGCTTGCTTTGATTTCGCCTACTATGCCCTTGGGCCAAACTCCTACAAAGTAATTTCCAAAATCTTCAACGAAAAGCCCCTGAAATTCACAAGCGAACCTGGCGGGCCCCCTCTTCCCCTCCCCACTCGCAGCATCTACACCGACCTCCTCGAAAACTCGTGGCATTCGCTGATAATCGTCTCCATCGGCTCCATTCTCGGCGGGCTCGGCATGATCAAGCTAACAAAACATATCTCACCCCGTACAATACAACTATTCGGTTTCCTAATCCTGACTGTCATCCTTATCGCCATCGGCGTAAGTTTCGAAACCGTAAGCCGTTCCGCCTCCGTCCCACTCATCATCTTCCTATACATCCTCAGCCAGATATTCTTCGAAATTGGCCCCAATTTCACCACCTTCATGATCCCTGCGGAGCTTTTCCCCACCCGTTTCCGCTGTACGGCGCACGGCATCTCCGCTGCAGCGGGCAAGATTGCATCTGTGGTCGTGCAGGCGTTCGTTGCATACGCACCCATTGGACCCTACCGATCTTCGGATCCCGGTGCGGAATGGCTGGGGTATGTTATTATCATCTTCGCGGCATTTATGTTACTTGGGGCTGCGGTGACAAAATGGCTGATTCCGGAGATGCGGGAGGCTGATGGGTCGAATAAACCGCTAGAGCAATTGGAGGATGTGGCTAGGGTGAAAAGACCGGTTAGGTTTTCGTGTGCGTCTGTGAGGAGGGGTGTTAATCGCCCGGTGGATCAGTCAGGGGTTTAGTGCTTGGCCTTCTTATTGCTTTTGATTCGTCCGATCTCGTTAAGGTCTTTCCCATTCTTTTGTTTCTCCCTCGGGAGCTGAGCGAGCGAGTATGATTGTAATAAGATATCATATGTGCTTTTTCTAACGTTTTCTGTCAATTACATATGCACAATACTTTGATTTTAATGTATTTTACGTAATTCTGACCTGATATTCAATGCAACTAAATGACACAGCTACAGACAAAAGGGGAACGAAAATGAAGTATAAGTCATCACCTGCACGGATGAAAACAGATATAGAACTATAATGGGAGCAGGGCGGACAGACGGTAATGACTGGACCCGTTGGTTAACTAATCAATGCCCGCCTGCCGTTTCCTATACTCATTCTGTTGCTGCTTCAACTCTCTAAACATAAGAATATGCGAATCAGAAACTTCAAACTCAACCCCAACTGTTTCACATAAATCCTCCAGCTCTACAGTTTGGGCTAGAAATTTCTCCGGGATCTTTGGCTCCGGCTTGTCTAATGTCATCATAATGCCAGGTTGATTCGGCTCGTCACTGCAGGCAAAATCTCCCTCGATTTCTAAGAAGCCGAGCCGGGGTGTGTATTGCGAGAAATTAGAGGGCTCGACTAGGTTCTTTAGATGCCTGATGACCCCGGTAAACTCGCGTTTGGAAACGTGTGCTAACCTAAGTGACTCGAGCGAAGCGGGGAGAATCGTTAATAGCCGCAGGTGATCTGTAGAATTCAATGAGGCGTCGTGCTCGTCGTCGCTTGAGCTGCCCAGCGCGTCCGTACCTATCAGACTTTTCGCGGGGATGTAAAGTGATTTTAACACAGAAAACCCAGCCAGGGAGCCAAAGGTCTCGTCCCCCTCGTAGGGCGCCCCATTGAAACGGTAGTCGTCATAGCTGAGCCAGAGATGTTCGAGGCTGTGTCTGACGTGTATGAGAGAGTGGGCAAAATCTCTTGGGAAGAAATTGGAGTCATATTCAAAGGAGTCGGCATGTTCGAATCGGAACGACGTGAGATTTTTGCACAATTTGATTTGCCGGACGAAGCCATTATTAGTATCGCTTCCCGACATGTCTATTTCAGTCACGGCGGAAGTGGTAGGCTTGTTTTTTGAATATCCTAAAATGGCTGTACGGTCATCATAAACACTGTTTGATTGATCGTATTCATCCTCTTCTTCTTCATCTTCATCGTCTTCACCTTCTTGTGTTGACATATAATCTGTAATCTGTTCACCAGCAATGCTACGCACGGAAGGGAAGAAAAAGAACGGCTCTAACACATGAGATTGAAGACAATTCTCGGTATCATACCATTTGGCGAAGACATGAGAGAGGTGGGCGAAGGCTGGCCGGGAGTCAAAGGGCGGTAGGCGTGCAGCCACGCGTTCGAAAAGCCTGCATGGGAATGCACATCCATATGGCACAGATAACTTCAATTTTTTCAAGTTTGGGACGGAGAAAAGGAGTAGGCTGATCCACGCATCCTCATTACCGGCCGAGAGATGGGCCAGAAATTTGGATAGCGCATGTTCGTCGCTGGCAGTGAAGAGCCGCCTGGCCGAGTCGCTTATAAGTTCTTGGTCAAAGACAAGCTCCGATTTTGGAGATGGAAGCGTCTCGGTTGGGTCATAGCTTCTTCCATCATAGTTAAGCTCCGTCTCCCAATCGTTAATCTCAAGAGTTCGAGTGCACGATGCAATCTGCGGGTTGCGGAGGAGCGTCTGAACCAGAGCAATCACAGCCTTCACGTCGCAATCTTCCAGTTTGATATCGAGGAAGACGAGGGGGAGAAACAGCTCGGAGAAGGCACGAGAGCACAGTGCAAGCTGTAATCGATGGCTTGGGCGCTTGAGATCCAAAGCAATGTGGAGTAATATCTCTGCGGGGAGATTGCTTAGGCTGAGGGGAGACATTGCTTCCCCTCGTTCTGCGTTCTGGAATCCTTCCTTTCACCTTTCTCCCAGTTTTTCTGATAAATGAGAGGGGCAATACGAGGCCTAGCAAAGCATTTCACCTGGCGCTGCTGGCGCTGCTGGCTGTATTCTTGTTGCGATGGAGAAAATATCCAACTAGCGGAAGTGGATGGCTGCCTGGCTTCTCCTTGGCTTTCCGGGCTGATGGAAGGGCTTCACCAACACAAGCGCACCACGCTTGTCATTCTGCTTACTCTGTCAGATTTCCAGCCCAGACGCAGCAAACAGGAACTGGGGAAATTGGAGCATGGCTGCTTCTGGCCGACGGTCGAACCGAGTAGCGCATCCCAACGAGCTGGGAAGCGAAAATGCCCAGCTCATGCCACGTCCAGAACCCTGCAGAGGTTGTGAGGAGTTGGTTAGTCGTTTCGCCAGGATCCCCATGAAATCGTGATCCTTTCTCAAAACTTGGTTGGACAGTCTGATGTTTTCTGGCAGCACACAGTCTTATTCCGGGTTCTATTCGAAGCTTGCCAACGAGATATTCGAGATATTGGAGTCTGTAGTTAGGGTTAGGGTTAGGGCTAACATCCCAATCGGGCAGGTCGCGACAACCAGTGCCAACGACGACGACGAGTTGTGACATAATAATAGCATGAAACCAGACGAAGTAAATGTCCGAATCATGCTAGTTGAAGTTCCCATGCTTCCCCGCATTTTGGGCATTTTCCCGCATGGTTGGCCCGTTGGGTGGGGGTTTGTGAAGCCGAAACTCTAACCGGGAGGCTTGGTTCGGGGGCGTTTGTCCAAATGCTGGCCAATAACGGTATCTAGATAGGACAAACCACTGCGAATCGGCCAGTGCAAGACCGTGATCAGAGCCGAATTGCTGTCGAAGTACCCAGTAATTCCCCCATTTTTCATTTCCTATGCCCGCTATCGATAGGATTCTCTCCGCCCAGCCCGCCGCGCGCCTTACACGTCAAACTCCTGGCGCTCCCTCCAATATCATCGTGGAGAACCATGGGATATCTGCCGAGAAAGCGCACTAACTATTGGCTGGTAAACATGCAACTTTAAACCTCCATGTCCCCGAATGCGGGGATTGAACTTCGGGGTATTGATGTCCAAGGCATAGATCCCTGGAGCGCTTCCATTCGTATACTCGCGGCGTTGCTGGCAACGAACAAATCTGACAAGCATATAAAAGCTTGGGATCTCCCCCTCTCAATAACAGTTTGCCATCCGGGTTTGCGGTTCTCTGGTCTCTCTCTATACTGCCCTTACTTCCTAAGCCCTGTTCAAAGTCGAATTGCTATTTCACACATCTCTACTGCACCAAGGCATCAGGTCAAGTCTATTACTCTGCCACTATGGGTCTGACAGGCATTCGTACGGCCATGAAGGTCGACCGAAACAAGCCCGCGGGTGAGCAAAAGGGCTTGCATGTATGTTTTACTAGATTTCCTTTTATCCACAAGTTTCGCTTCATGTGGCCTTACCATGACACTTGTCTGTTCGTTAACCATATTATGTCTCTGCTGTATAGAATCGCTGGCATCCAGACAGTAAGATTCCCCCCGTTGATCAATGCCGTGTTTCAGGGGCATGCATGCGGGGTAGTTAAGCTAACATGCCTCCCCACCCCCAGTCCCCTCATGCGCGACGATCAAGAACGGTGAAGTCGTGAAAATTGAATGCGTCGACTGGACCGGCGGGCAGATCAAGAACGATGATTGCGCCGATGACATGCGCGATATCGACTTGACCCGCGTGCATTATCTAACCGGCCCCTTTGAGATTGAAACCGCCGAACCCGGTGACGTGCTCCTCCTTGAAATTCAGGACGTGCAGCCTTTCGAGGATCAGCCGTGGGGTTTCACGGGCGTCTTCGATGCGAAGAATGGAGGTGGCTTCTTGGATGAGCACTACCCCCATGCGTATGTAAACATTTGAATCGATCCCCTTGAACAACGTTTTACAGCACCGACGCTAAAATCCATTTGCAGTGCAAAGGCCATCTGGGACTTTGAGGGCATTTTCTGCTCCTCCCGCCACATCCCAGGGGTCCGCTTTGCGGGATTGATCCACCCGGGAATTCTAGGCTGTGCGCCTTCCGCTGAGGTTCTCGCAGAGTGGAACAGACGTGAGGGTGAACTTATCTCCACCCATGCCCATTTGGATCGGGTTGTGGCCAAGCCACCCGAACCCATCAACGTGCACGCAGGCAGTGCAGATGGGGAAATCAAAGCGAAGGTTGGAAGAGAGGGAGCGAGAACTATTCCCGTAGGTCACTCACCGGATCCCACAAGATAAATGCACTATCCAAAACCGCAGCCACAGTTTCTAACCAAAGACAACCCAATATAGGGCCGTCCTGAACATGGTGGAAACTGTGACATCAAAAACCTCAGCCGTGGCAGCAAAGTCTATCTCCCAGTGCACGTTCCCGGCGCCAAATTCTCTGTCGGCGACTTGCATTTCTCACAGGGTGATGGTGAAATCTCCTTCTGCGGCGCCATCGAGATGGCTGGCATTATCACCATCAAGTTCAACGTGATCAAGGGCGGCATAGCGCACATGGGCATGAAATCTCCCATCTTCCACCCAGGCCCCGTGGAGCCGCAGTTCGGTCCCGGCCGCTACCTGACCTTCGAGGGCTTCAGCGTCGACCATAACGGAAAGCAGCACTACCTAGATGCGACTATTGCGTACCGCGAAACTTGCCTGCGCGTGATCGAGTATCTGCGCCGTTATGGCTACGATGACTATCAGATTTATCTGCTACTGAGCTGTGCGCCTGTGCAGGGCCATATTGCAGGGTTGGTGGATATCCCCAACGCGTGCACGACTCTCGGGGTGCCGATGGATATCTTCGACTTTGATATTCGTCCTGAATCCGAGGTGGTGAAGAGGGATATGGGGACTTGTGCATTTACGAGTGATAAGATGAATAAGTAGTTTTGGTGCCGTGCCGAGGAGGACTTTGCGTGTCATTATTTCTACCTATGTAAGGCTGTGTGTTTGTTTGGATAGTTATGTGAAGCTGGCCATCCAAGGGTGAGATAATGAATTATTAGTAAACTATTTTCTTTTTTCTTGCTCTGTTCCATTTCATTTTTCTGATTGACATGCCTCTTCTGTTAGGATAGTTGTTGAGTTGGAAGGAGAGGGCAGCATCGCGCTGATAACTAATTTTTTAGTATGCTGAACATGAATTAATCACAGCTAGTAAGGCAATACACAAGTTGCTAGGCACTATTCTTTCTCGCAAGTGAACACAAAGAAAAGTAAGCAGAACAGAAATGAAGAAAGTAAAAATTATTCTAAATATCAACAACCCAACAAAAGGGTTGACAACATGAACAGCTAATATCCATAAGCCGCTGATAATCATTGAACATCATCATTGAATGGGCTTCTTCTCACCCTATCTATCCCACGTATCCGCAGCACAAACCAATCTTTCTATATTTCTGGAAACTCCCGTTTTCCCCACACGCTGCCTCCTGCTCAAAGCCGGACAAAGTCCCCCACCAGCTCGACAAAGCCTGCCATCCTCAATCACAACCCAGTCCTCGCTCCCTACACAAGAGAGGCACCAGAGCAACCCCTGAGGATCATACCTCTTCTTTATGCTCTTTAGTCTCTTGTAGTTTGGTCCAAATGCCGTATTTTGCCAATCCGGGTCGAATGCATCCATCTATCATTGTTGTTGTTAGTTAACAGAACACACCAGATTTCACAAGGGCGGTGTGGACTTACCTCGTTGAAGTATGCTCCGGAGTCAGGGGCTATGTTTTTAAGCGTAGGAATCCTGTTGTATGTCATATCATCACGCGCATCTTGCAAGGCTTTACTGGAAACCACAGTAGGAAGGGCCCTGGCAACCATAAGATGCACGACTGCTTTGCGCCAGCCCGGGTGCAAAGCGGTTTCGAGATTTATGTTGGCAGAGTTTGCAACTAAGCAGCCGATGAGTGCGGATGGGGACGGAGCCTGCGATTTTACTCTCAGCTTTAATTCTAATTTTAATTATATAAAGATATATATATATATATATATATATTGCTTTTTAAAGCTGGCTAAGTCATTTGAAGAAAGGATGACGTAAAGATAATGGAAAATAACTCACGTTGCTGTTTCCAAGGTTTGGTCCTATCTCCCTCAAAGTCCTGGCCATTACTTCTATATCCTCCATCGGCTGCGCGGGAATCAGCCTGCTTGCTAGCACATAGTTACCATTTGCGACAGGTTCCACGTTCGGCATGCGGTCAAAGGCCTGCAAGAACGAAGGCTCTGTGAAGATATCCGATGAATAGACTACAGACCCCGCGCGCATCATTTTGTCCAGTCTCCCTTTGAAGGATTCGAGCGACACGTCAACAGCCCCGCCCGGGTTGTCATATAGATAAAACCCAGCAAGAAACACAAGCGTATCTGTAACTGGGTAACCTAGCAGGCGATAAGACCCCTGAAATCCCTTCTGCTTCAGATCAGGGAGCAGAGTATGAAAATAAGCGATGAGGTCCCACCACTGCTCCAGCTTGGATTTGTCCAGTAACCGAGCTTGCAATATCCATCGCGTCGTTTGTGGTGTGGGGAAGGCCTTTATAACGGCCGACGTGATGACTCCATACGTCCCTCCACCACCGCCACGGATGGCCCAGAAGAGATCAGCATGTTCACAGGCATTTGCAGTGAGGAACTCGCCGGCCGGAGTTACAATGTTAGCTTCGATGAGGTTGTCAGAACCCATGCCATAGGTGCTACTTAGAGGCCCATGGCCGCCGCCGGTAAGCCAGCCGATCAGGCTCACATACTGAATTGTGGATGGTTAATTAAGATCCATGCGGATAATGCAGAACGGGCACGGCGTACGTTGTTCAAGGCCGTGACAGCGGCAGCCCCATGTTTGGCCAATTCTTGAGCCACATCGTAGCTGATATCCCCTGCTCCTACTGTAACTGCCATTTGAGTCCCCTTGTCCATTGGACATGATGTACTTTGGAAATCGGAGTGGAATTTAATGCCGCGTATGTTGCGCGTCCAGATGCTACGTTATAAACTATTAGGCCTCCCATCCGTTTTTCCATTCAAAAACCATAAAAAAAGGGTATGGATACTTACGAAAGACTCCCTTCCGCAACACTCCTTCACAAACACGTCGGGAATTAGCAAATATCGAACGTTTAATGGTGTTATTCAAATCCGTGACACCAAATGACAAATGGCATTTATACTTTACCTTCCCATAAACGAATGCCCCGTCGCCTTAATATTCACCCTAAGATTCCGCTCCCCAGCCCACTTCACCGCCGCAGCAACCTCTTCTGGCCGCGTAGCATTAACTACGTAAACCGGATACCTGCCAATCGAGCAGCCCTTCTCCCCTGTCCGTGGGTCACCATTGACGCTCGTCCCATTCTCGAAGATAGGGAGGCACGGATCACCTGCCCAGGTTGGGTAGTCAATGCTAATGGGATCCTGTAAGTGAAAGCTTGAATTGTGCCATTGGGCAAGAATGGAGCTGCAGACAGTTGCGTCGTAGGTAGGCTGTGATTTATAGCAGGCTGCACCCGGAGGAATGGCGCGGATGAGTTTCCCGTTAATGGTGTTGTTAAAGGTTTGCCACTCTCGGGAACTGGGCCAGCAGGTATCGTCAGGGGACTATGCGTGATATGAGTATGATTGTCTTCGAAGGGCGTGATTCAGATAGAAAATTTATGTACCAAATGCACACTTGCATGTACATCAACTTACGCATTTGCAGTCCAGGGGCGTTGCCTGGACTGAAGTTGAATAAAGGTAGAGAATGGCGCAAGACAGGAGACTCCAGACAAAAGGCATGTTTTCCGGAAGACCTACCTCTTGCGAACGTGTCCCAAGGTTGACAGATAGTCTTTTTGGTTCATGAAAGTGAAATTAGGAATGGGAACTTCCAATATTCCCACGATTCAAATGTAGGTAGGTTCGCAGCTCCCGCCATTGCATTGTGCTGACAGAATGCAATAATTATATGTCCGCCATTCGCAGGAATAGAATTGCATCCGGGACGATTATTGGTCCTAGTTGACGCAGCTGAATTAGTTTGAGTTTCTCAGGGCTGAAAGAAAGGCTGCGGATAGTTGGCTGACTCAATGATTTGATGTTCAGCCTGCGCAGGGAATCCCTGGCTTTCACATGGTTGTTTCGACGATTGGGATATCGTTTGACAAGAAACAATGTAACGTCACCTGGGATTGACCGTGTTCCCCAGCTGTGCTTTTTCTATATTTATTTCCTAAATAGATGCAAACAACGCACATAGCGCAATGTTTCTGCCTGGACGTCGAGGCAAACAATCGAAGGCAGCAAGCCCGCAGTCATTTTGTTTGATTCGGAACGATTCAAGCTCATTCGGGGGGCATGAGATTGCAATCACAATAGATCATTCCACTCCAATTCCCTTCTTATCAAAATGCAATTTGTGTAAATCGGCTTGTACCTGGCGTTTGCAAGTAGATGTGATGGCATCGCAGAGCGCACTCATTTCTTTATGAAGAGGCTGGATCATATTGCTTAACTATGCATGAAATCAACAT
Source organism: Blastomyces parvus (assembly GCA_002572885.1). Lineage (NCBI taxonomy): Eukaryota > Fungi > Ascomycota > Eurotiomycetes > Onygenales > Ajellomycetaceae > Blastomyces > Blastomyces parvus. The sequence goes on from PDNC01000072.1 coordinate 114,748, forward strand.
CTTGGTTTTTGTACCGATGTAGAGAGTCCGCCGTCTATTTCCACTATCAGTAGGACGGCAAAGGATAGGCAATCACGGTATATATGTCCTCAGAGTCTGAAGGGAGGGATTAGGCACATGGGAAAATCCTCTATGCAAGCCAAAGGAAGTGAGGAGGGGGTAAGGAGGGACATGTTGAAATCCAGATAATGAAAATAGAAGAAGATGATGTGGAGCATCTATGGCCGAAGAGTGGAAGAGTTGACAAAGGAGAAAAATCAAATAACTAATATAAACAAATATAAGTATGGCCAGTGTGATGCCATACCCCCCACCTTGCCGCTACTTCGATTGCTTCAGCTCCACGCGCAGGCATATAGCTCTGTGGAGAGGTTCAGAAGTTGGAGATAGGCGACGCAGGGCTGATATAGGACATAGCGAAAGGAGAGTACATACAAAGTAACTACCAAAGGAGATGCTTCAGCGAGCACAAGTTGACAAGAGCGAGCAATGTCGAACCACTCTCCATGCAAAGTTGCTGGTTATGGGTTAAGGTGACTGCGTAGATTTGCTAGACGGCTGGTAATGAGGATCAAAGGTTCACCGGCCCCAGGAGAAGATGAATGCAGGAAATATCTGTCCCACAGATCCGACTGGTATGGGATTAAAAGGTTTCGGTGGCCGAAAATCATTTAGTTACAACTATTTAATAGTTCCTTAACCATCCAGCAAACACCTAGTTACCCGAAAAGATTCAAAGATAATCAAATAAAATAGAAATGGCGGGGATTGAAAACGACCGCTTTCTACTGAAAATAAATAAAACATAAAACATCATAAAATAAAACAAGACTAAAAAAGGATAAACAGTAGAAGGTGTAAGTAAACCTTACGAAATGCTTGGTTTAAACACAACGATCCCCCCTATCATCCCCCTCCCTTGTTTATTTCTGTCAGTCTTTCTCTCTTTATTACCTCCGCGTTAAAGGATTATACATTGCAACACGTCGTCGCCGTGGATACCCTCCAACTTTCTCTAATAAAGGGGAATTGTGCAACATTCGGTCTCCCTCACACTTCACACTTCACACCGTCACCGTCACCATCACCATCACCATCACCATCACCATCACTTGAAAAACTTCTTCAGCATCTCCTTCTCCTTCCGCTGCTGGTCCGCAATCGCCTTCTTAACCCTCGCCGTCTCATTCGTAATCGCCGCATCCCCCGGTGCCAGCTTCGCCGCCTCCGTCAGATCCTTCAACGCCTCCTCGTCATCCTTCAACCCTACCAACGCGACGGCTCGTCGGTAATACGCCTTGGCCTTGTCCGCATCCTTCGCGTTGGCAGCCTTGGCGGTCTCCAGCGCGAAACCCGCCCACGAGCGCCCGTCCTCGAAGCGCCGGAGTTTATTCGCTAGCAGCGCTGAGTTAGAGTGTAATGCGAATCGCAATTGCGCCATTTGCGTGGCGAGTTCGGGCGGGTCCGAGTCTGATGTCTCTGGGTATTCGTTCAGATATCGCAGGCCCTTTTGGTATTTATCCAGGCCTAGGTCGACATTGCCTGCCTTGAAAGCTTTGTTGCCGTATTCTTTCAGGTCGCAGGCGATTTTGTAATATTCTTCGCCAGAAAATTCCTTCCCTTCGTCCTCCGGGTAGTCCTCATATTTGTCGCCAGTTTCGTCGACGGTTGACTGCGTAGCGGCTTCGTAGCTTTCGCCGGTCAGTTCGCCGCAGTCCACAACTTTGACTTCCGCGTGTGGCTTATCGCCCGAGTCCGTGGGGGACTTTTCAATCTTGCGCACCAGCCCTTTACCATTGATGACTTCGCCAAAAACGACGTGCTTGCCGTCTAAGTGCGGGGTGGGGACGGTGGTGATGAAGAACTGGCTGCCGTTGGTGCCCGGGCCGGAATTGGCCATGGAAAGCAGGAAGGGACGGTCGTGTTTGAGCTCGAAGTTTTCGTCCGGGAATTTCTCGCCGTAGATCGATTCGCCGCCGGTGCCATTGAATGCGGTGAAGTCACCACCTTGAATCATGAATTGTTTGATGATACGGTGGAAAATGGAACCTGACGGCCACATTAGAGGTATAGGAATTAATTATTTAGCTATATGCCAATCAATGCTTTCCACGCGCCTGCGTGACAAGCGAATCTCTCTTCCGTAGAAAATAATACGCACCCTTGTAGCTGAGCGGTTTGCCTGACTTCCCCTCACCCTTCTCCCCGGTACAGAGCGCACGGAAGTTCTCAGCGGTTTTGGGGACAACTGCACGCAGCGACATTAGCAATCGCATATCGAAAGCAGTGGTGGGCCATTAGAATTATGGTGTACGGAGTAGTTACCATCATTAAACTAGCGATTTGCGCAGTCAGCCTCACCATCTTCTGCTCTCAATGACAGCCCGAAATTGAACTCCAAGAAACACTTACTAGCTCAAAGACAATGCGGCCCTCAGCTCTCTTTCCGATCTGGATGTCAAAGTAGACGCGCGGGCGACCTGCAATTCGCGACTTTATCAGCGACTGGCCGTTCCTATGTAGGCAGCTTGACAGTAGTGGGGGGCGCAGGCAGCTGCGGGGGCGGGGAAAGTACCTGAAGTTTCGGCCATGGTGAAGGTGTAAAGCGGGAGCTGTAGAAAGGAGACTCACGGATAGCAGATAACAGTAGCGAGTGGAAATACAGAGATCAAGGCGAAGCGAAGCCTGAAGTAACTCTGAAAGGGAAGTTGGATGTTTGCGAATGAGTTGTTGTTTGTTCGCAATAATGCGCGAGACTTGTAGAAGCTTCCATGCGCAGACAAACAGTGCAAACTCCCCACCAGCGAGTGCCCGGCGCAAATATCTGATATTGAGAAAGAGAACAGTGCTGTGCAATATATCGCATCATGTTTGGATAGATTTCTCTCTATATGGTATAATACGCGAGTGTAGATACATGTAATCCTAAAAATACAACGTTTCCAATCAATTTCATTCTAGCAACGAGGCCGGAAGCTTGAATTCGTAGTGTTGTCCCCCATCTGCTCCCTTCTTTCCCACGCCGTCTTGCTCAGATTGCTGCGTGTTTGAATCGCTAGACTGGCCATTCCCATTCCCATTCCCATTCCCATTTCCGGATGTCTTCGGTTCCTTCTTAGGCAGCGTTGTATCAATCTGAATAGTAACCTACACCGGCAAACGACGCCTCCAAGTCAGCCCTGTTATCAAGGGAAAGCGGAATCAGAGGAACGAGGAAGGGGAAAAAAGCGTTATAGCTATACCGCGCCGTCCTCACTGCGGTAATCCACACCCACCGGTCCATCGTTGACGAGTCCCACTTCCATCATCGCCTGGAAGACGCCGTTCTTGACGCGCTCGGCATTGTAGAGCTCCCGCACTTTGTTGTAGAAATGCTCGTACAACTCCTTAGCCTTGGTCGCGTCTGCGGCGTTGTGGAAGTCTGGTTTGTTGCCCTTCTTGATCTGGGCTAGGAGGGTAAACTGGGACACTGGAAAGAACAAACAAAAGCAGAACGAAATTAAATTCATTATCAGTAAAAATGCTCATTTTTTGCTCTCCTTGTCCCCTCGGAGCTCAGGGTCATCTGGTTTCCATACCGCATAGGACCTCTCCCTGTATATCTTGAACGCTCCTCTTCCACTATATATCAACATGCAGTTAGAACGTTGATCTATGAACCCGTCGAAGTAGGCCCTGGTGTTAAAAGCATACGGTCCCGCCGGCCTCATCTGGCCATATCTTTAGCTTGAGAACCTTTGCCGCAAGGGATTCTGCATCTTTCTGGGTATCTTCTGGGCCGACAGCGGCAAACACTAGGATTCCTCTGCCAATGGAGGAGACGAGCTTCTTATCGACTGTGACCGAGGCGGAGGTGACTCGTTGTAGAACAGCTAAAACAGCATCGTTACTAAGATTGAAAATTGTAGCTGTGTATAGTAGAGAGCTGGCAATATACCTTTCATGATGGAATCTTTTGATATTCGAGGATTAAAAAAAAAAAAAAAAGAGACGGTAGAGGGTCCCCTATGGTTCACATGGATAGTATTCTTAGGGTGGCGATGAGCGCATTCTCACGATGGGACGCTGGGGGGCGGAGAACGCTCTCTCATGGACATTTGAAGCTTCACAGGGCGGGCATTAAACAAGATATAGCACCTCCTAGATCCCTGTAGCCGTGATAAGCACATACGCATAGTAGTAGCAGAGATATAGAAATTCCATCCTCTTCCTCCTGTTCCACGATCTGCTGCTAGCGCCGTCCGGGCCCAGGTCTTGGCACATCTTCCCAGCTTGGGCTTCATCCATCCAGCAACTCTCAGGCAAGGTCTCACAGGTCACCGCTGAGCAGGCTCTGAACACCCCATTCACCCGCCGTGGTACATCGCTATACTATCTACGCCGTTTATACCGCGCCCTCGTTCCTCGTCCCTCGTTCCTTGCATCGGGGCAATCTTCCCACCTCATCGATCTCCGCCGTTCCGCCTCTCCGCCTTCCCATTCATTACTGACTGAACCTGGTCCAAGGGCAGCTCTTGTCTATGAAGCAACCATGACGTCGCGAAAAACCCAGCAGGAAATCGACAAGACCTTCAAGAAGGTATCTGAGGGCATACAGTCGTTTGAGGGGATATACGACAAGATCAAATCATCGTCAAACGCTGCACAAAGAGACAAGCTAGAAGACAACCTGAAACGCGAAATCAAGAAGCTACAACGGTTCCGCGATCAGATTAAAACATGGGCTGCAGGAAACGAAGTCAAGGACAAAGGCCCTTTGCTAGAGCAGCGGAGGGCCATCGAAACCGTGCGCCTCCCTATCCTCCGTCTCTGGCCATGATTCTACTATATGCTCCCTCCCCCCCCACAGTCGGATATTTTAAACGGCTAGCTAACTATAGAGAATAACAGTGCATGGAACAATTCAAAGCTGTTGAAAAAGAGATGAAGACTAAGGCCTATTCAAAAGAAGGCCTATCAGCAGCAGCTCGATTAGACCCCAAGGAAAAGGAGAAAGCTGAAACGTGCGAGTTCCTCTCGTCAACCGTGGACATCCTACAACAGAAGATTGAGGCCATGGAGGCCGAGGAGGAGATGATACAGGCCTCGTTAAAGAAGGGAAAGAAGGATACTGCAAAGACTACCCGATTATCCGATATTTCGAGGATTCTAGAACGGCATCGGTGGCATGTGACGAAACTAGAGCTACTCCTACGGTCTCTGCAAAATGGAAATGTTGAGACAAACCAAGTGCTCGACATCAAAGATAGCATCAAATATTTTGCGGATGATGGCCATAATGCGGACTTCTGCGGAGAAGACGAGACGATATACGACGACATAACGCTAGGGGACGACGAGTTTGGCATTCCCACCGATAACGACCGGGTCTCGTCACAGGATACGCAGTCGATACAGGATGATGATGCGGAAGCTGCGAGGTCGAAGACGAAACCAGATCCTGGGCCCGCGCGAAGGCCATCAACGCAGATGAAGTCTCCACTCCCAGTTTTGGCTACTCTTCACAACGGACCGTCGTCTGTCGCTTCAAGTTCCATGAAGCCTGCTCCTCTACCGACACGATTACCAGGAGAAACACTAAAATACGCCTCTGCGGCCGCGGCGGCTGCGGCTAGCGACAAGAGTGGTGTTGGGATAGCTCCTCTACCGCCCCCGCCTGGAACAACATCTTCAACGGCCTCACCGCAAGTACATCATGTACAACCCGTGCAAAGGCTGGCATCTGCCGCTCCCAGTGTGGATGGTTCAGTTAGCCAACAACAAGCCAAATCTCCAACGTCAAGTCCCAGTATTCCCACGAGTAGGCCTGTAACCGTTCCGCCAACACCAGCAACAGATAATGTAGAGCCCGTGCCTCAAGAAGAGCATGTAGCGACAACAACAACAACAACAACAACAAATGGCGAGCCTAAGGAAGCGGCCGCTCCTCCTACCGCTCCTACTCCCGCTCCTGCGGCTAGTCCTCCGCCGGCCCAAAATGACGAATCCGTCTACCACCTACCGCCCGGCCTTCAGGACCTTATCCAATCCTTCGAAATCACCAAATCCAGAGTATCTGTCAACCCGTCGACATCGGTCCAACGACTCCTGACCGCGTCCCACCACACCTGCCCGGAACCTGGCGATGCGGAGAAGCCACGACACTACAAGCCACAAACACCTTACAGCACTCCTCTCTACTACCCGCAGGAAGCGCTGCCAATATTCGATGACCCACGATTGTATGAGACGGGTCGCATCGATACAGATACGCTATTCTACATATTCTACTATCGACAAGCAACTTATCAGCAATATCTAGCGGCGAAGTCGCTGAAAAATCAGAGCTGGCGGTTCCATAAGCAGTACCAGACGTGGTTTCAACGGCATGAGGAGCCGAAAACGATTACTGAGGAGTTTGAGCAAGGAACGTATCGGTTCTTTGATTATGAGAGTACATGGTGCGTTTTTTTCCCCTTCTTCTTTCCCCTTCACAATACGACAGCTGTCCTTCAAAAGAACCATAGCTAACCAATTTATTTTTGGAAAAATACAGGATGAACCGACGAAAAGCAGACTTCAAGTTCGTCTACAAGTTCCTCGAGGACGACCTATAAATGACAGAAGACCAAGAAGAAGCAGGTAAACAAGGACAACATCCTCTGTTTTAGCGGAATATTTAGGTTTATGCAAGGGCCCAGGCACATAAATACTATGTACTCTTCTAAACAACAACTTTGGTGTACATACAACACCCAGTTGAATAAACTTGTCTCTGTTTCTCAACCTCTGTGCTCTTTCAACCCTGTCATCCGTTTATTCAATCACCCCTACACACGACATTCTCACTCACTCACACCACACACAGAGACACAGAGACACAACACACAAGCTCCCTTTCTCCCCCTCCTTTCCCCTCCCACCTTTCAGTCTCTCCTTGTACTTCCAACCTTTCCTACTTTTGCTTCTGCTTTTTCTGCTTTCTCCGGTTGGGTTCTGTTTCTCTTTCTCAGCAATCGGCGGTGTGGTTGTGGGCGGTGTTTGGAAAGGGCACGAATGTGTTTGTTTTTCGCTGCTAGCACTCCTTACTGTTACTGCTGGAAAGCAATTGCTATGTAAATTGGGTTAAGCTACGCTAGGCTAGGCTAGGCTGGGTCTTTTTTTCATTTATTTTGCTGTGCCGGCCGGGCTGGGATGAACTTGTTGTGTTTTTCTCTTGTTTGCTATTTCAGTTCCGCCTCCCTTCTTTTCCCCGCCTCCTCGGTTTGTAACTCGGTTAAGTCACTGGGTAGGATAAGTTTTCAAAGCACATTAATCGATCGTGGGATGTGGGATCGTCTTTATCACCCTCCCTCTTTTTGCATTTGGATCCATGTAAAACTAGCGGCGAGGGAGAGAAATGAGAGAGGAGAAAAGAGAATACAATTGTTCACTCCTTCTCCGGAGTTGTAGTTATGTATGTTATTGCTGCCTATCTCTCTCTCTTCTCTTCCCCTCTTTATGAGGTTAGGTATGTTACAGACGTATGGCACTATTATACATACTATTATCCACCTCGACACTACTGCTACAAAACGCAAAATCGAACTCGCCGCCCGCTAGCCCCTAGTGAAAGAGGTATTCTTCCCGCCTTGCGAGTTTCAATCAAAGCCGGCCGCCATTAAGGGGGATTTCTCTTCCCCCTCCCCTCCCCTTCCCCGGAGGTTGGCCTGTTACTCAAGGGATCGGTCATAACAGTTTAACCTGATTCCTTAGCCAAACTCAAGCCCAAGCTCAATCAGCCTCGTCCGCCTAGCCCCATGTATATTTCCTGTACTGTCCTGTACATTAGCAAATACATGTGCATGGACATGGGCATGGGCATGGGCATTGTACAGGACATTCTATACATATAATAAAGGCATTTATAACCCGAAACCCGGCTCTGCCGGGTGGATGCATGTGTACCAGACAGAGGCCTCTGATGAATATACATTTACTGACTGCGAGTGGCAATGGTATGCATAACTAACTATACGCATATGAATATAAAATATAGGCGTATAGAGCTGAGCTGAGCTGAGCTGAGCTGCTGAAAATTCGATGCACGTTTGCTCTGTCTGAGGGATTCATGGATTCTCTGTATCCCAGCCCTCTTCTCTTGAAAAATGGGGTAACATGCATGGAACTGCGGTACGTAGAGTAACTATCCAGGGATAGTATAGTGCATGCACATATGTATATACATAGGTGTAACATATCCAGACTCATATCTGCGTGATTACTCTTATGACAAATCAAGTTCAAGTTTGGGTATAGGTAGATCGTTCCTATTCATAGGAAATAAGAGGGACAGGAGTCTGGAAAAGCCGGGCTAGCAAAGAGAAAATGAGGCATGCAGGCAGGGCTACGCTTCATTATAGATGTATGTATATACAGCGAATGTAACTATTATTTTTCTATATTAGTAATAATGCCCAGCTTCACTTTATATTTTTTGCACTGTTTGTGAACGGGTAACTAACTAGTTCTCTGGAGAACAGAATGGGAGGATGTGGATAGATAGACAAGGCTCCGGGAAGGCTGCAGGCAACGATTACTATAACTATCAGGGTTAGGTTAAACCTCAGGAGGGCAGATGGAGGGCATTTCCGCCTTCGCTTGCCATCTTAATCTGTATACCGAATCATCATGGTTGAATCTCGAAATAAAGCTTTTTCTATTTTTAGAATTTTATGGGCTAGTGAAGGGAGAGGGAGGGCTTATGATGGCTTCTGAAAGCCTTCGCACATTTGGGTTGGATTTTAGATTATTTTTACATCTTCTGATGTGTTTCTTTCGTTTCTGCTCTGCTGTAACTATATAATTGCATAATAGCTTTTTAACGCAATGCAAGGTCGGTGAATTGGCTGTAAGATGGGGAAGCGAGAAAGGGTGGCAGATGAGCTAACGGTTAACGACAGCAGAACAACAAGGCAAGGCAGATTTCAAAAATGAGAGATACGGCAGTTCTAGATGTCTGCGTAACTATCAAAGATATATCAACTACTTCACATGTTTATGAAGCATGGGGGGTTGCTAGATTTAGTATTGATCATCTTGGGATGGGTGTGGTATGTCATGTTTTCCTTTGCCCTCGGCTTTCGTGGGACAAGTTCATTAGTAGCTTCATTGTTTTATCTCGATTGTTCTGGCCTCGCTAAAAGTTTTTTTTTAAACTCACGCATTAGATAGGCATAAGTACAGCAAATTGCATGTCCAGCACCGGCTCGCAGGTGCTGAAAACGAGTTAGACTCGCACTCCCCCCAAGTCTGTTTCTCCTCGATACCCAATAACATGAGCGAGGAACATAGAGCTGTTTCATACCGAACTACACATAAGAGTTCAAATAGGAGCAGAACATCTGGAAGGTCCCGGCTGGAAGGGTCCGCGTCTAGCATACATAACACGATTTGGTCTCTGAAACCTCCCCAAGGAAAAAGGTATTAGGAAAGCGTGAAGCGCATATGCAGGCCATCTGTAAGGTACGGACACTCTCCCAGGCTGGAATCAAATGACTGGACACAGCCTCCCTTCAACACCCAGTCGGAGGAGGGCACCCTAGGTTTAGTCCCCCGCTAGGATCCTGGAGAAGATGGGGGGGTGTTGATAGGTGAGTAAAGTCCGCTTTGTTTTTTTTTCTTTACATTGCTCCTATCAACGGATTAATGGATATACGGTATATGCATTCAGAAACTCACGGAGGGCCTGCGTGTTTCAAGAAATCGCAGCATACGTAGTAAGTGGGTGCATGTATTGGGGGTCTCGTCAGAAGAAATTTGCATGCATAATTGGGTCGCATACGGACATAGCACGGTACGTACATAAATACGTAGTTATGTACGTATGTATGATGTACGTATGTATGTCCAGCAAAGGGTGGTGGAATTGGTTTGGATAGTGATGCCAGTTTATCCACGTCGGGCATGCAGTTGGGAGTTGTGCCTGAGGCTCGAACATCTCAAGGCTGGCATGGTGGGATTAGTGGGAGAACAATAAGCTGCCGCCTCACTTTTTCGTCAGTTGGGAGTATCTGGATGTATTTGGCATAGTCAGTCGACGCAAGAAACGGGCAGCGGTGCCATCCCCATCCCAGGTGAGGGTGTCGTGGGTGCGATGTGTTTGCGTGGAGTTGTGCTGTATGAAATTTGGTGACGTCGATGTGAGGCTGTGGACGGCCGCTGCTGCTGAGGGCGCTAAACCCAAACAGGGGCCCGATGACTAAGCTGCGGCTGCCCAACGACATCTCTCCTCTTTCTGTTTCTCCTCGACCAACCACGGCCAACCACAACATCAACATCCAACCACCTCCGACCAATACTGCAGCAAGCCTGGCTCTTATTATGGTTTCCCCGTCCGGCGCATCCAACCACTCCCACGGCGCCACGACTGGTTGGTGCCACACTTCAGGCTGCCGGTGTTTCTATCCCCGCCGTTGTTGGCACAGCGCTCTGAGGGGGGCTATCCAGCTTGGGGCTGGTGAAGGAAGAGAGACCCCCCCCGCCCCCCACCGCTCTTGAGGAACAAGCCACGCTCTTCCTCTCAGTTTTCTCCCACCTACAGCAGTAAATGGTGTTTCATTCTGCTCCAAATTACCTGAAACAATCCGCGGCAATGGGACCTGACCCCTTGCATCGTCCATGTCGTCATTCTAGCTTCCCTTATTTTCCCGGAAGGGCAGCCAATTGGTCAACTTGCTCCATCAAATGTTTGACTGGCCATTAGCAAAATCCCAGGACCTCAAGCCAGCCCATCATAGACGGACAGCCTAATCACCAGGGCGAATATTGCTGTAAAAGGCTTCGAAGTACCTAACTACGTTCGCTTGAGCACAAGTTCAATCACTTTTCGGCCCGTTCCGAGCGCCGGTCGCTTTTCAGTCCAAAACTCGGATCTCCCTTGTTGTCTCTGTTCAGAAAGAGAAAGAAAAAAAAATGAGGCGAGTTGACAGGGCTGTCCCTCAGATGTCGGACAAAAATAGCAAACAGATTGTCTAGCTGCCTTCTTTCATTTTCCCTACCTGGAATGTTGTGCTATGCGTACTTAGTTACTGCTATTATTATTTTTCGTTGATAATAATGCTGCGCAGTACAAGCTGCAGAATTATTGTATGTTCTGGCACCCACTTTGGCGACCCAACTAGGCTTTCGTCAGGTAAGAGTAATATCTCCGACTTGATCTTGACTGCTTGGGCTGGTGGCCTTCCGCGATTGGGTATTTCCCATAGTTTTCTCTGGCTTTTTGCTTTTTCTTCTCTTTTTCTATTATTTCTTTTTCAAATTAACACTCTGTTCTCCACGTCGATGGGTTCAATGTTTCGAATATCCTCCACGTGGAGGTTGTTTTCAAGCTTTGAGTCCAAGTGGCAGTTTTACTCGTCCTGCGTCATCGTTAATTGATAGTTTCTTTCTGAGACCTGTCTCCCTCGAGAACTTTTCGGTGTGCATGGTTCAGACTGCTCGCATCACTTTTTCATTCCATACCACGTTCAAAATTTAGCCTCCTCCCCCACACATTCCACCCGGCGATTGGTGGCTCGGTCCCTAGCTCTGATCATCAGGGTCCTGGTCTTTATCCCAATGTCACGTGTTAGGCAATACGAGGCATGAGCATGCTTGAGCCCTACTTGGAGAGCCGAGATGTATGCTCTCGACCGGGCATTCTTGCAGCATTGGGAAAAGGTATATATACGTCCCCCCGGGGTTGTCATCTTTTCCTCTGTGTTCAAGTCAGTTTCAACAACAACTTAAACCTATATCATATATACCCACATATTCTCCACCTTTGCTTTGCAACCTCCCCCCTTACTCTCATACCCTCTCACGAAGCAAAACAACCAACCCCCCCCTTATCCGTACACAAGGTCTTTTGTTTAGAATCTGGCATTCTTCTCAAAACCACAACAGCTACCATGGCTCATAGTCGCAAACACCAACAACCCCAATACAGTTCCGTGAGTCGCGAATTACCTATAACAGACTACCCAAACCCATATCTGACCCAAGCCGTGGCCGCCCAGTATCATAACCCTCGCTCACAATACCCATTGTCTACCTCCATCGCACCGGCCATGAGCTACTCCTCGTCAACGGACAGCAACAGTTCCACGAGGACGGCATCAAGCATGACCTCTACGAGCAGCGGGCATCAGCAACAGCCGGCTTATTACGGCTCTCAATATCCCACAACGTCGGCAGGTTTCACAGACCCAATCTATCAACAGCAACGGCAGGCTTCCGTTAACTACACGGCAAGCCCGGAGTATGTACTGGTCACTGAGGAGACTGCAATGACACCGTCAAGATCATCAAGGTCTTCAGGCCTAGAAAGGTATGCTTAACATCTCCAGTAAACAGAATGTCACAGTAGAATATCTACGTGAAAACACAAATCCCCACACCTTCAGCCCCTTGCAAATTAACTAACAGCATTCCTCCTTCACACCACAGATCCGGCAGCAGATACGTCTGCATGTTCCCGCTCTGTGAAAGCAGTTTCAGCCGCTCCGCAGATCTCAGCCGCCACTACCCCACCGTCCACTTCCCGGACTCTGTCAGACTCGACTGCCCCAAGCCCAGATGCTCTCGGAAGGGTGAACAGGGCTTCACGCGCCAGGACCATCTCAACGAGCACCTGCGCCAGTACCACAAGGAGCCCGTCGCTAAGCGGAGATCTTCGAAATCTTCATCACAGCGCCCGGAGCAGTGTCGCTAGATGACCCTGTGGTTCCCGCACTTTTCTGCTTTCCCTTACACGATCCATGGGACGGCGGATATTCCCGTCCGGCGCGGTGCTCCTAATACGCCCTAATATTTTTTTTTCCTGCACATTTTCCCCTCACATGTCGCTTTCCGATATTATAATAATTGCTTTTCTCGTCACTTGCACGGTCTAGAGCTGGTTCTCAAAGGCCTGCAAATGCGGGGAAAGAAAGCCAGTCGGTGGATTAATGATACGCTACACGCTTGATGTTCTCTGGATGATTATGCTTAGCGGCCTCACCGCCGACTGCGCTTCTTTTGATTTTCCTTTGTCTTCTTCTCTTCACCCGTTTATATTCTGCCCTGTCCATTATTATTACTATACTTAATCTCTTTTCCCCCTCTGTGCTCTCTTGGATTCTTTCCCTTTCCGTTTATCAGCTTTCTATTTATTTCCTTTTTAAGCTTTTACATATCTTCCTAAATGCTTTACACAGCGAGCATCAGATTGGAAATGGTGTTATCTATCTCTATTCATAAGAGAGTGGAGGGTTTTATTGAATTTTTACACAGTACTGATTTACTTCTATGCATATTTTGTATTCAGAATTTCGTCACTTTTCTTTCTCTCTGTATGATATATTCTTGAAATTTTCTATTTTTGTCTGAATCCATTTTCCATTCTTCTTGTCTCTTTGCTACACTTGGAGCGTCTGCGTTTTCCTGTAATTATATGTTGACTATTTCAAGTATCACTTTGCAACTACATCTATCTATTCGCTCAGTTTTGCTTTTATTACTTTCTGCTACTATATATGTTGCTGTATTTATGAATATTTTTTCAATGCAGAAGTCTCAAAGCGATTCTATGAAAATAAATATAATGTGTCAGTTTCCGCTCGAATACCACAATTCTTGTATAAATTGCTTCTTAGTTGATCAGCTAAGCCCAACCAGGCCAGAGTGTTAAATCTTTAATGGTTGCTTTGCAGGATGTCTTTTCTTTTCTCTACTGCGACTTTCAGTCATTATGAAATTGATCTATTAGAGGGGGTTATCTGTTCAACTGTGATTTATCACATGTAGAGCTGTTCTTCATGCTTGTGTTTTTTGGAAGTAATGGGAACCAAATCCATGTTTGGGGTCGTTAATTGCAGGATTTGAGATACGTATACATACTATGTATGTACGGAGGAATGGGAATATAATATCACAGTGGGTAACTTGGCACAAATTCAAATTACTCAAAAACGGGTGTGAAAAAGCCGATCTCTCCCCCCTTATCTCATCCACCATACAACAAAAAAGTGTGAGCATTGACGATTGAGGAACCTCCCCACCAAATAAAACAAACTCACTTAACCTCCCAAAACCCCCCAAAACACTCCCCCTCCACCCTCCCCTTCGCATCAAAAACCACGCCCTCCCCCTTCAACAGGCCCGTCTTCTCGGTCGCATAATCGCCCCCATTGCCCCACTTCCCCTTGTAGCCGCCCACGGTGCGATCGGACGCCAGGACGCGGTGGCAGGGGACGGCGGGGGCAAAGGGGTTGGAGCGCATGGCGTTGCCGATGGCGCGCGGGGAGGAGGAGAGGTGGGCTGCGAGGGCGGCGTAGGTGGTCCAGCGGCCGCGGGGGACGGAGAGGAGGGTGCGGTAGACTTTGCGCTGGTGCGGGGTTAGGGAGGGGTGGGTGGAGAGGGTTTTGAGGGTTTGGGGGAGGGTGGGGTCTGAGAGGGGGGATGTGTTTGTGTTTGTGGTGGTGGTGGTGGTGGTGGTGAGTTTTGTTTGAGTGGGTGTGGAATTGGTTTGGGGCTTTGGCAATTTGGTTGAGTTGGTTGAGTTGGTTGCGCGAGATGAGCGCTTTCTGCTTGATATGGCGGAGGTAGTGAGGGTGGTAGAGCCCCGGGAGCGCACGGCGGCGGTCATCGTTGCTCCTCTGTGTTCTTGAGGCGAGCTTTAGATTGAAAACGGGATTCGTCTGTTGGTTTTAATATGTGCCGATAGAACAATATTTCTTTCGGCTTTTACGTATATATTTCACCTATATATACGGAGTACGCCAGGCGTGATATCAGATCCTGCGAGCGCAGCCTCCCATAGATTGAGGAGGATGTATCATAGTTCAACGTTGAGTATCCAAGGTCCTGGCGAAAGATATTAGTTTCAGCACTCTAATCCAGCACAAGAAGCCCCTTCATACCTGACGTGCTTCGCAGCCTATTCCCTCCGTCTCCCTCTCAGAATAATCACTCTGTCGCTTTCTCCTCCGCCCTTCCTGCGGGTGACGCGATCTATATAGCCGGCGATATGACTCTGACACGAACACGAGCCGCGTGATCACGTGTGGTGATTGCAGCCAATCACAGGCAGTGGTTAAATGGATTTTTTGCACCGAATATAGCCAATCAGAGGACTGGCGGAGGAATGTTTTCCCGGGCCGGTTGGCAGCCCCTGATCAGTTAAGAAAGATCTACTCAACGTCAACACCTGTATACTATGGATATGAAATCAGGTTAATTACCATGCTACGGGCTATGGAAGTAATTGCAGTGGAAACAACCTTAGCGACTCATTATGTGACTTCTCGTCATGGATGAGGCCTCCACAAAACCCAACCTCAATTGATACCTTCAAAGTTCTCAGAAGGGCGAAGATGGGCGCGGAGGCGCACCGTGTTTGACAAAGTGCTCTGTGTATTGATTCCTCCCTTTTATGCTGGCTTGGAACTGCCAATGGGGAGCACTATGCGGCATAAGTCTGCGCCTGGAAACCGCAGGACCAAGCCGTTAAGGTATTGAGTGGCATATCTGCTAGCCAACAGCCTACCAGTACATTGTATCTAGTCAAGAAGCTATACAGGCTGCGCATTGAATCGCTGCTATATATTCTGTAATAATTCCTCTTAGTGGAACATTCCCCTACCTACTCTCTATCCAAACCAATTACAACAACATGCAATTTCAGCGGCAGCCCGGAGCAAAATCCTCCCCGATACCACGAGGAGTCCCTAAGAAATCAAGACGTATGACAGATCCCCGCCCCTATAACTCCCCCCATCACGACCTAACCTCCCTCACCCCAACCCCACCAATCATCCCATTCGACTCCACGCTCCCCGACTCCCTCAACTTCTCCGCCGCTTCCACCCCAGCCACGGGAACCTTGTACTCAAGAAGCATCTTACCTTCACCGGGCGGCGGCACCGCCCCGTCATCCGCTAACGGATACGGAAAAGGTAAGTACTCCGGCAACAGGCCTAGTTGGCGCAGGAGCCCGGCCTGGTCCCACCAGATATGCTCGTGGTAGAGGCGGTCGCCGCGCACGTTGACGATGGAGACCATGGGGAGGCGGACGGGTTTGTTTGTTGGGGGGATGGCGGGGATGCTTTTGTTGTCTTTGGTGAGGAATGAAAGTAAAAATGAAAGGAAAGGACAGGGAGGGGGGATTGGATTTTGCTCACAGCCAATCAATCATCTTGTCGTGCGTGAAGCTGAAGATGAACTCGTCGACGATGCGGTCGATGCCGACGGTGCGGCTGATCAGTTCGAGGTGGGTGTCGTCCGGGTTATTGAAGATGAAGTGGTGGCGGTAGAAGGTGGTGAGGCGGTTGCGGCCGATACCGCCTGTCATCTGTATTGCAATCCCTTTCGTTTTAGAATTTCATTTTCCTTTTCCTTTTCCTTTTGTTGCCAAAATTTGGAGATCTAGATCTATTTATTCCCTAACAAAAAAGAAAGAAAAAAAAATTACCCGACTCACCGTCGGAACATGATTAACATACGGCTCCTGAACCATCGTCGCCATCGTCTTCGCGACGGACCGGTCGCCGAATTCAAAGTACGTGTGCTCATCCCAGATCGCTTCGAGGTCGAAGAGCGGGCCGCCAATCTTGCTCTTTAGAAAGGATAGGGTCCGCGTGTGGGCTACTGCAGCTGCTGAGGGGATGAAATCGGCGTGCTGGGGGATGACGAAGTTGGAGGATTTTGCATCTGGGTATTTGTGGATAGTCACTAGATTATCTGTCTGGGGGTTGGTGGTGGTGTCTTTGCCGGGAAGATGTAGTAATAATGGTGGTGATGGTGCCGTTCGGGCCAGATTCGTAACATGATCCGCGCCATATGCGACTATCCCGGCAATTTCTGGGATAGTTGAGAACGCAGCGATGTCTTCGTTGCTGAGGCTGTTCGCGTCGTACACTGCATTATTATATTGTTATTAGATTTCAAAAAAAAAAGGGGGGGATTTATCATTATTCAATTCAGTCCGGCAGTAACCAGAATCAGAAACTATTATTTCATCGCTCACCAATCAACCCAAACTTATCCTTAACATCACACTCCGCCAACTCCTTCAACGCATCCAGCCCTTGCTGTATAGAATCAAGAGCAGGCACCCGCACCCGCACTTCAACGACCGCATACCCTTCCTCCGCCCATTTCTGGAGGGGCGGGGGGTCCAGAGTTTCCTTGGTTTTATCCAGGACCAGGTTACTTGGAAGCAGCAGGAGGAGTCCCGGCCCATGGCCACGACGCGACAGCGGTGGCTGGAGAGTCACATTCTGGCTCAGATGTTGTGGCGGCGCGGAGGGGAGGGGAGCGGGGGGTTCTTGTTGGGAGTCCATTTGTTTGTATTCAGTTGTTCTCCAGCTGTACGAATGCACTGGTGTAGTTCTGCAAGTATTGATGGATTGGTTTCATAAAAATTAATTTATTCCGTCTGAAGATAATAAATAGTATGTAGCTCTCCCTACCCCACATAGCTCGTCTATATGAAACTACCCGTGCCTCGGGTAGAGAGATAGATACCATAACTACCAAGAAAAATCACGAACCTTAGCGAAAGCAATTGGTTATTGATAAGAAGAAAAACAGAGTATAAAAAGAAACACAATAGAAAAAGAATAAAAAAGAAAATAGCCGAACGCGGGGGTCGAACCCGCAGCCTTGCGGTCACACGAAAGCAGCGACGATATACCACATCTAAGAGCCGCACGCTCTACCGATTGAGCTAGCCCGGCGGCTGATGGAGGACAAAGCGCCCTCCGGTGTGTTTTGGATGCGTGGAGATTTGGGGAGATGTGTGGATAAAGCCCTAACAAGTGCATATCAAGTTGACGCTTAGTAGACTCAAGCGCGGTTCCTGGCTTGGCTCACCCATGGCGCAGATCCTAGCGTCGAGCTTATCTGGAGCTCATCGCCAGCTACAGTGGTAACTAACTTGTATAGAAAACCATACATACACGATGGATCCAATGAACCCCAACGACACCGCCGTAGAGCCCCCCCCAAGCGCCTTCAACTACATCCTCAGCTTCCTCCTCGTCGGCGTCGCTTGGGGCTTTACAACCCCCTTTATCCGCCGTGCCGCAGTCGAGTTCAATGCCCGCAATGAGCAGAAAACGTCACAGCAGCAGCAGACAGCGGGGAAGGATGGTAATGGCGCCTCTAGCTCGAGTTCATGGGTGACGAGGAAGGCTCTCGCGATGTCGCAGACCGTTGTGAATCTCCTGCAGACGCCGGGCTATACGGTGCCGCTGCTGCTGAATCTAACGGGGAGCGTGTGGTTTTTTCTGTTGGTTGGGAAGCATGGTGTGTATCGATTCCGTTACATATATATATTACCCTGGCTGACCTTTCCCGTTTATTTCTATTACAATCGCAGAACTAAGCCTCACGGTCCCCATCACAAACTCAATGGCATTCCTCTTCACCGTGCTTGGCGAGTGGTATGTTGAAGGGAAGGTGATATCAAAGTGTGAGTGTAGTCGATTTACTTCCCCCCTTCAATGTACATGTACGATTCGCTAACTTTGGTGGTGCTACCTTTGTTCGTTTGGAAGCAACGTGGCTCGGTATGTCTATGGTGCTGGGCGGGATTGCGCTGTGTGTCCATTCCAAGATGTAGTGACATCCATACTGCATTATGCTTTATTTACTCGGTTTTTGTGTACAGTATATCACTTTGGATGATAGATACTATCATGTTAATTTTTCATTGTGTTTCTGTAGCTAATTATTGTTGATTATTATTATTCATGCTGTTTTCATTCTCATCCGTCACTATTAATGTCATTTTTATTTATCCATAGCAGTATTGGCACATATACTTCCATGCGCCCTCCCCCTTTCACTCTCAAAAAAGAAGATACATATATAAATGTAGAATTGCAATCCAGGCATTAAAGATATTAGCATTAAAGATAGGCGCAGAAGGCCCTCATTTCACATATCACATACAACACACAACAGTATTTCACCGGCATCATCGACAGGAAGGAGAGCAAAAGATGAGATAACACAAGAAAAGGAAAAAGAAAAAGAGAAGAGTAAATAACCATGCAGAATAGCGGGGTATACAGATATATGCTATGCGCGCGGGATATCATCATTCAGAAACCAAAAGACACTGATAAGGCCAACAACAAAAGTCAACAGACTAAATCAAGGCTGTACGTGGATGCACGCACAAGGTTAGTTAGTTCTATGGTTACACATTTCCTTTCCCTTCCCTTTCCCCTTCCCATTTATGCTCGTATCCATATTTGCCTCAAACCGTTTTGCGTATAATGCGTCGCACAGCACGCACACAGACAAAAAAGAGAAAAAAGAGAAAACCAAATCAGTAGCTGGAGGGACTATTACGGTATATTCGAGACGACAACACAGAACAGAGAGAGACTAAAAAAAAGTCCAAACGATGTGGGGAATCGTAAGATAAAACGTCACTCATGGGAAAACAAAAAACGGTAACGATGAAGCAAACGCTGACGAAGAGGGTACATGTATTTTATTTTGGTTTGGTTTGGTCGTATCAATTCCATTATTCGTTTATTTCGCTGGGGAATAATAACAAGGGAGATCCTCAGTTTTTCATAGCAGTCGTCGTGGGGCTGAGTTATTGTGGCCATGTTTGTCGGTATATGGGAGGTGGGAAAGAGGCGAGAGGGAGATGCGCCTGCGGGATACATAGTCCCCCGTCGTGCTCGCTTGCAAAAAAGAAACAAAAACATGTATAAAATTATAAAATATATTAAACATGGGAGGGAGAGAAGGTCTTATCCTCTCACACGCCGCGGAACTATGATTTGAAGAGAGAGAAAAAGCGTAACGCGGTCAGCATATGTCAATGGACGGGAAATGACAACCCCCGGACATATTACGAGGAAGGAAAAGAAGGGGGAGAGAGAAAGAAGCAGAAAAAAGAAATGTAAAAAACTCACGAGTCTCGCAATCAAAAACCACATCGCCCCCACAAACCTGAACAACGACAACCCGGCCACACTCCACAGCACCACAGCCATGTATATCGTACTCCTCTGCTGCTCCGAGGTTGCGTCCGGATCAATCCGCTCCAACCCCACCGCACTCAACACGACCGCCGCAAGCGCAAAGTTGCAAAAGATCCATACAAGAACTACCGCGGACCGGAAACCGCGGTAATAGTCTTCCTGCTTGTCCTCTTCGGAAATCGCGCGGACTTCCTTGGGCGGTTTTGAGGCGAATTTGGCGAGCTCTGCTTCATATTGGGCGTTTAGGTCGCCGTCGTCCTGTGGGATAGCCACGTCGACTTTTCCTGAGGGCTTTAGGTTGGCGGAAGGGAGTTTCTCGGCTTTGTCGTCGCCCTTTGTGCCCCAGGTTATGTCGTGGGTGTTGCAGAATGCGTAGATGTTTAGGACGTTGATGTAGGTTGGTGTTAGGAGTATGTATTGGAGGAACTGGTATAGTTAGCATTGGAGACGTTCTCTATTTGTACCCCGTGATACGGAGAGGAGACGGAGTGCTTACGCAAGTTAACATGTGCCACGGATCAAAGAACAGCAGCGACGCGACAATCCACAACACATATGTCGACATGAGTGACACGATCATCGAGAAAAACTGGTGATTACTGAAAATGGACGTGAAGCTAAAGTTCCCATCGGCCGTCTCGGCCTGTATCGATTTCACCGTGATGAAAATAGCAGCAAATGTCAGGTAGATCATGATACCAATCCAGAAATAGACCATCGTCATGTAGAACTTGTTAGAACCCTGTGGTCGATTCCCTAGAGCAAGTATAAAGGATGTCATGAGCGTTGCGAGGTAGAGCCATTCGAAAACAACGCCGAGGATACGTCCAGCATTGCCTAGTAAATTTTCGGCACCGAGAGATTTGGTGAGGATATGGAAGACAAGGAAGAAATTGCCCTACGGAAAATGGTTAGCCGGTGTCTGTCTTGATAACGATAAACTGCTCCCATAAAGAAAGGGGGAGGGCAAAACCTACAATAGCAAACCATGCAAATAACATATTGATCGTCTGATAAATGAACTCAATAATCAACATAAGTTTCCTCGTAAAGCTATGACTACTGCGGAAGATTTGGTAGAAATGCGCAATGGAATACACTGCTGCGAAAAAGCTTCCGTTTAACCAACGACGGCGCTGGAGAATGAACTCCGCCATCCGATCGGGGACATCGGTTTCGCCCGTGGACGATTTGACGTATTGCAGGATCCATTGGCAGTTACGTTTAGCGACGAGCTCGAAACAAAGGATCCGATCTTCTGCTAGGTACATATTCGCCGTGAAGATGCCAGCGTTCGCGCCGTGCATTTTCTCTCCAGCAAAGTACTTCTCCAAGGGTCCCTGGCCATTTTTGTCGTTCTGCAAGGCTACATATCGATATGCGGAGAATGCGCCGGGAAGCACAGAAATAAACCCAAACGAGGATTCCAGGGGTTTATCGAGAATGTTGCTCATTTTATACTCGAAATTCTGCGCAGCGACGAGCGGATTGATTAGTTTCTTTCCCCGCGACAACATAGTTTTGATCTCTCCGCACGCGCCACCGCACATGGGCTGTAAGTCGAAAGCACGCCATAGGTGGTAGATGGAGTCCCTGCCTGGTTTGGTTCCAGCGTCGAGGAGCACGCAGATGTTGGGATCGAGAACGCGACCAAAGGCCTGGAAGAACCATCGATGGGAGTTGATCTTCTTTTGATTCTTCTCCTTCAGGCAGAAAATCATCTGGACAGGGACCCCCGATCGCGGTTTCAGGTGGACTTGGTTGCCCTTCAATTCCATACCTATCTGTGTGGTATATTCGTAGATGTGCGCAGTGACGTCTTTGCCGTTGACTTGCTGCTTGGCAATACCATCTTGATAAACGCCCAGCCCGGCCAAGACAGCCTTGGTTCGCTGGTTGATTTTGGCACGCCCGTCACTGACGACGCATACAACAATCTTCTTCCATGCCTCCTTGCCCCAAGTTTTACTATTACTCCGTGAACACATGTACTCGATGTTTTTAAACACGCCGATCATGGTGCGGGCGAAAAGGAAATCATCTTCGTTGTACATGGTGACCACAATGAAGAGTTCCGTGTGTCTGGGTTTAGCGAATAGCCTCTGGCGTAAAGTGAAACGCTCATCGTAAAAGTCGGCTGGATCACAGGTAGCCGCAGAGTAGCGCATGTGGGTGAACTCATCGCGCTCGGGGGGAGCCGCATGGTTTACCTGGCTCAACAGCTTTGGTGGGATGGGGCAATCCAGAACCAAATTGCCGTTGAACAACTGGACTTCTTTCACTGTCTTCCATCTCCTTATGGGGGCAGGGCTGGGAGTTGGCGCAATGGCGGATTCTTCGTCATGATATTCCGGCACCTGAGGATTCGGGCCATATGGAGCATGTGGATGTTGTAATATGGGTACCTCGTCGTCTTGATAGGGCTGTGAAGTTCGGGAAGGAAATCGGCTTCCGTCATAATCAGATGGTGAGACAGTGGGCTGGTAAGGCTGGGTGTAGTATGCGTCATGATGAGCTTCGGGAGAGACCGTATATTCTGTGCGCGCAATAGGGGAAGGTCGATAAGGATGAGCGACTTCGTAGGCTTCGTTATGACCGTAGGAGTTGTCGATATTCTCTACGGAGTACTGCAAGGCGCAAACTAGTTAGCGGTAGCCCTTCAATCTGAAGCGTGAAGGATATATATAATGGATGTATGCGGGTAGGTGGATGGGAGGGTGATTTACAGTTGGTTGGTCAGCCAGGCGGTCTGTTGAGGGCATTTCCAGGTGGCCATATTGCTGATATGGATTGTCCTCCAGCTGGTAGCCGTGAAGCGGCCTGCCAGGCGACGGGGTGCGATTGGGGTCGAGGCGATTGGGATTCATTCCGAGATCATGTGGATCGTCGTCGTGTAAAGGGTCTTGAAAAGATGGTCAATTTCAGTCTGTCTTAGCCTTGTGATTCCATGTATCTACTTGGCTAATAGCAAAAAATTGTGCTGTGTAAAACGAATAGCAGGTGAATGAGAGCAATGGGGGGGGCGCGGGTTGCTATCTTGGTATGAACGAATGTGGAGTAACAAGACGAATTGAACGAGGGGAGTTGAACGCAACAATGAAAGACCAGGTGGAATGAAAAGAAACCAAGCTGTGCGATAGACAGCAGAGAGTAGCTGGGAGATAGTTGAAGTCTCGCAGTGACGTTGCGGGGGATGGTTGGGATGGTTGCGCGGCTCTGCGGGTCACGTTTCAGATGCGCCGAGCGACGACGGCAACAAAGGAAAGAAACTTTGGGAAGCTTTTGGTTCCTCGCAACACCGCAGACGACGACGGCGACAACAGGGATAGCAATGAGAAATAACTCACCGAGTCGGTTGTATGACATCCTGCCCTTCCCTCTTGTCTTCCTTCTCTCGCTCCTCTATGGTATTTCCCCGAGTACCAAGACAAGCAATCCAGCTCTGGATCCTCGATTCGTCGGGTTTCAGATCTGAAGGACTCCCTCGAGCTGGAGGAATACGTACTCCCGCAAGGTTGAACTGGCAGGCGTCAAGTCAATTAGCTTGGCAGGACAAGGTATGCGATGTATGTGCAGAGTATTTCCTGAGTGTGAGATTTCGTTGGTTCAGTTTTGGATAGAGATTGTTGAGCTGATGATGGTGTTTTTCTACCGGAAAGGATTGTCTTGATATTCTGATACTGAATCTGTTTGAAGGATAGGGAAACTCGGAGAATTCAACAAAAAGAAAAGTCAAGTCAAAAAAAGTTGGCAGGGGCTGGCTATTTAGCGCAATGAAGCTGAGCTGCCAGAAACGAGGTCAAAACGGCGACGAAAGCCAGGCAGACTCGAGTGAAGCAAGTCAAAATCCGGAGCCAAGGGCAACCCAAACAGAGCGCAAAACACCCACAATCCTACGGAAGTCGATTATTGGCGGTAGTCTAAAAATAACACACAAATCCTGTCCGTCATGGCGTCTACTAGAGTCGTTACGCAGCCCACCCGCAGCTGTCCATCCACACTGCCCTGCGGAAAGGAAGCTTTAGCTTATTATTCGTTCGTCAGCCAGTTGTGGCTCAGTCGCTAACGTGCTTAGTGTTCGAACACTGCTGATGGGCCCGTCGGCTGCTTCCAAGTAGCGGCCTCGATGCCATGGAAACCAGCGGAGTTAAATCCACCCAAACAAAAATACAATTCAGGCACCCCGCTTAAGCGCCACTTCTCGTGGAACACTGTACCACGGTCCACAGAGAAGGAAGGGGTAACTATGTCCCCGAGTTCTTCGAAACAGAAACAGCATACGGATTGTGTCGTGGTTGAAAAATTCTTCGCATTTATTTTACCAGAGACATCTGGATCACAATCGGCTAATCGAATACAACCTCATTAACTATCTGAGCCACGCTGAAAGTTTTTCTGGCTGAAATCCAACCTGTGGTGGGCGCCCGAACCTTGCGCCTCAGCCACATTAATGCAAACCACTGAGTTTAACACTTCCGCAGCTGCATAAAACCCTCCTGCTTCCCCCTTCCTAGCACATACGAACATAGGGAGTGGAAAATAGGGCTTCCCGTCCGCTCAGCCGTACTCAAGCCACTCGCCGGCCTGTTAGTAGTTGGGTGGGTGACCACCAGCGAATCCGGGCTTTCGTATGTTTTTTGATTTTCGATGTTTTTTTCTTCCACCGTCGAAATGCCATTTTTTGCTTGAGATATCACAGCGCGAAAAAGTTAATTATCAAGGATATTATAAATCTTTTACGTTATCAGCTGACAAACCCATGACAGATTTGGGCCATTTCCGATGTCGAAACCATTTAAGTCCGCTACCTTCGGCCCAGCAGTGCGATTCCTCGGAAGGTTTCTATCTCGTTCATGAATTTAATATCCACATCTCGGGATGGACAAGTACAGCAGTGGCAAGGGAATCAGTGTACTAGAGACTCAGTGCTGAGAATATAGAGGTTCACGTCCGTCATCTACTCAAGCTACTCAATCTGGCTCATCGAGGAAGAGGAATGACAGCAAAAGTGCAGTAGAAGATATACGCTTTGTCGAGTTTCCCGTTTGCTAGTTCAGCACTAACCTATAACAATTATCTCAGGTTATACATGTCACTGAACACAGTCTAACTTAACTTATCTAGCTGTGATTCAGAGCTGTGTAACACTTACGGTGCCTATTTTTTAGAATGCAAGCCGGAGCAATTTAACCCCGCTGCAGCAGTCTAATCAAGCAAAGAAGGCAAATATAAATATGTAGCTGCACCGAGAAAACGCAATAAATGGGCACTCGTTTTTGAGCTGCAAAGTCTTAGCTACCATGTGCAATGGATTAAGCGCCTATAGTAATGCGCCATCTGCCAATCAGGCAGGAATTTCCCTTGCTTTCAGCAAGTACTTGCCTGATACAGTTTTTCCCTAGAAACCTTTTGTGTGAAGATGGAAGTTACTGCTTCTTTCTTGGCCTTTTGAATATTCGTGTTTGGTCCGTAAAGGAGGTCGTTGGCGTTACACCTTCCGAGGCAATATGGCGCTGACTTCGCTGACTTCGCTGGTTTGGTCCGCTGCCATCATCCCCGACTGCGAGCACTGATTCGGAGTCCGATTGCTGGGAGTATTGACCTGACTGCGAAACATCAAAATCCACATTAGAGGGTATCTGATCAATTGCAGAGCATATTCTTTTAAAATGAGTTGGCATCCATATATCATAGACATTTCTTATGAATCTGTATGCCGTCCATTTCTCTTTGCCATCCAGAGCAGTAAAATCAAACTTGTGGATTGGGTGGCGGTAAAAATTCATCTTCTCTCCTTCAAGAACTGCATAGTAACCATAGATCCTCACTGCTGTGTGATCATGCGAGACTGAGAAGGCAAGTATCTCCCGGTCAACCTCTTTTTCTCGCTTCACCAGTTTGAATAACTCAACAACACCTCTCACTGCAAGAGTCATGCTGTGAGCATTCTGTCGATCTGCAATATCAAGTGCAACCTCGCTGCATTTTACCTCGCATGTTAGGAATGGAAAATGCATAGTGTCTGTTGCCATAAAAAATGAGGTACACTCCCAGTCACCTATGAAAGGCTTGAGCTTCTCAAGTTGATCAACTGTAAATGCGGACCGCTTGAATCCCACAGAGTAATCAGGTTGTGGACAGGGTCCACAGAAAGAAATGCTGTTGTTCCAGCCTTTATTAACACCTTCGTCCAAGCACTCCAGGTGAGTGGCACCATATGTAGCTAGAGTGTCTGCAGATGGGACAATCAATAACCCAATATCCCGAATTACTCTGTCCTCATTCTCACATTGGATCTTCTCACAGGTCGTGTTGAATAAGTCATCTCGAAATAATGAATTCTCAGGGACAGTTGGGACCGTGTCAAGCAAAGATTCAATAAGAGTGCTACTTCCGTCTGTAATTCCAACGCGCGCCCTTTTCATAAAGCTGCCTTTTGATTCAAGCACGGTTTGATAACGCGAATTCCTGTATGGAGCACTCTTTTCGTCCCTTGGTGTGGAAACAGAGCTAGATTCCGATTGTTTGCGGCGAAAACAAGAGGACTTCTTCCGCGCAAGCAGGGAATCTATGTTATCCTGCCTGAAATATAATTTGGGCCAATGTCCTCGCAGAATCCAATAGTCGATTGGATTAATGTCGTTCTCGTAGACACGGTTTAGCAACTCTTGGTCGGGTGTGGCTCCAACAGCAGCAGTTGCAAGAGTCGCCCGCGGTCGCTTGGTGGGGAGGCGGAGCGGATGTTCAGGTTCTCGCGATCGTTTCCCTTCCCGATTTCTAGCTAGCAGAGGTGCGGTTGAATTCTGTGGTAACTCGTCTCTGAGTTAGTTCAGTATCGCAGTGGGAAGAGAGGAAACATACCGCTGTTCCGGGAATATCACTATTTGGAAAGGGATATGGGTGGTTTTGTTCGGTTTTCCTGTCCTTCGATTGAATTTGCTCGTGAAGGCCACTGAGGCGCGGACTCCTGCGGACAGGTTCTTGAGGTCGCTTTCCTATCAACGGTCAGTCCAAGTAGGTAGGAATGTAGGAATGAACATGAGGAACGCACCTTGGTTTTGATGGCGGGCCATGATGACAGGAGGTAGTTTTACGTTTCTGCAGAACAGGGGATTGTGTTGACGCGGAGAGACCCTTTGTTCCGTTCCCCAGCTCTGTATAGAAAGCTTATCGGATGACGTCGGCGGGGAAGATAGTACTCTACCATCTCCATGGACTTTTATATCCCCATCTCGGGATAGACGAGCACATACGACCATAGGGAGCGGAAAACAGGGCTTCCCGTCCGCTCAGCCGTACTTAAGCCGCTCGCCGGCCGGTTAGTAGTTGGGTGGGTGACCACCAGCGAATCCCGGCTGTCGTATGTTTTTTTTCCTTGTTGTTTTTTTTCCTTGTTGTCTTTTTTGTTTTTGGCCTTGCTGAGATGAGGAGATGAGAAGGTGAAAGGGGGTATGGAGTTTTGCCATTGAAACTTAGCAAAAACGCTGCAGCTCGAGGTGTTATTGAA